>NW_021027272.1:0-15849 GCF_004153795.1 Camellia sinensis | reverse complement strand
TCGATCCACCAGACACGAACTCAACTCTCGCTCGAGCGACCAACTCCTCGCTCGAGCGAAGGTCCAAAAATCTGGGTAGCAACACTAGGCTCCCAAACACAACCAACTTGAACAAACCTGGTCAACACATCCTATAACTCAAATATGAAGTCAAGGGGATGCAAACAAGATAATAAACAACTACCAACATCCACGGACACATGTCCGGATCACTGTTCAACAAGGGTAAACCCGGGATCGCTATAATGACATTCTATTAACTCGAACTTGAAACTTCACCTCACTAACAAGTGGCCCCTCATTACAACCCAAGTCCATCAAACATCAAAGGGAGACTGTATCAAAGACAAATCTTAGTGGCTGTCAGTGTAATTTATCTAATAAAAAAAAAAGTACAAAGAAATTTTTGTTTTGTTACAGCATTAGTGGTAGTGAAAGAGATGGCTTTCGTTTGTGGCGCCGGTGATGACCGTGGTGGTCTTATTGGTAGTGGTGGTGGTGGATTTCGGGCCAACATTTCCTTAGTCTGCAAAAATGTCAAGTTTTAACCCTTGAATCAGGGACTCTCCTTATATCATTTCTTATTAATGACCCAATTCTCTGCGACATGCTCTGTTTGCCTTTGTGCTCCTTGACCTCATGGAGGAACTTAACTCAACAATATATATATATATATATATTGACAATAGAATGGATGTCCATAACAATATATATCATCACAGTTAAAAAGTAATAGCCAATAGCAGCAGTAATACAACCACACATGAGGTTTTAATACATAAATAATAAAAAGAGAAGTCATTGGAAATCCAAATACAACAAACATGACAAGCACACCAACATGCCAACTAATAAAATAAAAGGAAAAAAAAGAAAAAAGAACTTCAAGTCTCCAACAGCACAACAGGCACACAAGCATCACCAACAACTTTCATTTGTTTCCTCCAGCTTTCATTCCTGTTAAATAAAAAATATAAAAAAATAAATAAAATAAAAAACACTAAGATGTAAGAAATGTGTTAAAAAATGAAAAACAAAATTCTTAAAGATGCATGTAAAAAATCATATCAATTATCACACGAGTGACACATGTGAGGTGGGTCAGTCTAAGATTGTATGATTTGTCATCAGAAAAAGAGGCCTCTTTGAGGATGATGGTGGACAGAAGAGGAATCTTAGCAACTTGGAACCTGATTTTTAGGAGATCTTTATTTGCTTGGGAGGAGGAATAACTGGAAAGACTCATTACCATATTGAACTCCGTCTTACCTTCCTTTTCAATTAAAGAGAATTGCTTATTTTGGAAGGCTTCCCCATCAGGTCAATTTTCTATGTCTACAATTTATAATAGGAATGCTTCTAGAAATAGCATTGGGGTCACTAAACTGCTTTGAACAATATTACTCCACCAAAACTGCAATTCTTTGGTTGGTTGGCTTGGAAAGGGAGAGTTAAAACAACTGTTTATCTTCAAAGATTAGGGGTAATTGGCCAGAATGTTAGTGCTGAATGCATTTTCTGTAAGGCTGAAGTTGAATATGTGAATCATGGTTGATGTGGTGTCCCATTATCTAGAGGCTTTGGTTGAATCTTATGAATTGGTGCGGTTTAATTTGGGTAATGCCTGATAAGGTGGTTGGTTACTTGAGTGGAGGAGGAGTTTTAAATGGAAGAAGTTGGAAAATAAAATTTGGAATGCCATATCACTAGCAGTAATGTGGTCCATTTGGAAACTTAGAAATGAGTGCATCTTTAATGGGAAGCAGATTCAGATGGAGGAGCTTTGCGAGTTGATAAAAGTAAGAATTGCTCTATGGGTCAAAGCTCGCTATAAGGACTGCAGGTACTCAGTACATGACCTGTTTCTAATTTGCATCAGATTAGGTTCTCCTCTACTAACTTGCAGCTAAGTTAAAGAATGAGGAGCAGATCTTCAGTTAAAGTGTGAGGAGCAGAGCATGAGGAACAGAGTTTGAGCTTATTTGTGTTCAGTGGCGACTCCAGAAATTTTTGTCAGTGGTGTCAATCAAAAACTTAAATACCATATATCTTACAGAAAATTCACATTAATCATTACATCACATATAGAGAAAAAAATCAACAAATTAATTTAAATTCTAAAATTATAAACAAAAATATTTCAATATATTGATACTATTATTTAAGCAAAAAGACATGCTAATACACGAGCTTCTACGATTGACCATGACGAGATTTCATATTTTGAAATCGTTGCATAATAAACTCATTATCAACACTATCAAATAGTGGGTTCAAAAGAGTAGGATTAAAAACTATGGGTTCAAAGTTGTATTTTAGTGGGTTCAATTACTAATTTTTTTCCTAAAATCTAATATTTATATATTAATAATAATAATAAAAATTCAGCCAGGGGGTTCGGGTGACACCCCTAGCCAAGCCTTGGAGCCGCCTCTGTTTGTGTTACTGCTGCTGATTTTGTGCTCACTACTAATGTACTGATGTATCTAAGTGGGCTGATGATATTGCTCTATGTCTCTGTTGTTTTGTGCTGCCTTGTGATTGTTGAGCTTGGTGTTTGGGCCTGCTTGGGGTGGTGGTGTTGTTTTTATTACTTTGAGTTTGTTGCTTTTTGTCTCCTTTTGTTGGTTCCTTACCAATTTTGAGACTAATGCTAGCAAGTGATTGTGTACAGCGACGGAGCCAAGAAATTAAATCAGATGGGGTACTTATTAATTATAATATTAAAAAATTTTACAAAAAATATTTCACATAAATTTTTACGATTGACTTCAAAAAAGATAAATAATATATATATTATTTGTAACTAGTATATTATGGACAATATAAAAAAGAAAAAAGAAAAAGTCATGGATATAAGTTTTAAAATAAATTATATAACGATAAAGTAATCTTTTATACAAAATTTCAGTAAAAATTCAATATAATAGTAATACCACGTCATCATTGACATATGATATCACCAATTAATATTAAAGAAACACATAGAGGATAAACCTCACATGTCAAATGTAACTAACAATTCAATAAATTCCATATCTTCATTAAGATTAATTATAATTGTATGTCAATAATGATAGACATCACATCTCCATTGTATTGAAATTTTCATAAATAATAATATGACTTATCGTAATATCTTTATTTTCAATAAAACAACAACCATTATTATTCTCATAGTTTAAAAAATGTCATTGATATTTCACTCTAAATAATATTTTATAATTTTTTTCCTAAAAATATTTTCTTTATGTTTGCAAAAATAAATAAATAAATAAATAAATAAAATAAAATAAAATTTCCAAAACCCAAGGGGGGCACTTGACTCCCCTGGACCTTTGTGCCAACTTAGTTGGGATCTTGAAGTTATATTGTGATGTTCTTTGCACTTTTCTCCCTTTTATTGTTGTAATTCATACTTTGTAAGCTTGATTTCATCAATAAAATTTTTTCTTTTGCTGATTAAAAAAAAAATTACTATATGCTGATTGTATCACTTGAGGTAGGACAATTGTTGACTGTGAGGTGGAAATGTTATCTAAGATATAACTACTGCCTTACTTTTTACACATCACCAATATTAATTTAAATCGTAACTAATGTATATTGTAAAATGATTATCCCATTTCCTAAGCACAATTTTTGAGATAACTGAATTGTTAGGTTTTATTATTGGCAATCCCGTTTGACAAGGATTTCTTTAAGAAGTTGATTTTCTTCCAAAACTAGGATTACTTTTGGATTTCTATAAGTAATTGGATTTCTTCCAAAACTAGGATTACTTTTGGATTTTCTATAAATAGTTGGTTTTCTCCCAAAACTATTTAATTCCTCCAGATCTTCTTTTTGGTTCTTAAGGTTTATATCTGGAGAGATTTTGTTAGTTTTCTTTGATGTTTTATTGAGTATTCAACTCATGGTTTAAAGAGAGTACATCAAAGGTTTTGTTTGTTTATACACAAGAGAGAGAGTGTTGTGTCTTCGGTGGATTCTGAAGAATTCGAGCCTGAAACTTTGGTGGATTCTGGAGTGGCTCATCGTAAAAACAATTCCGAGGTGAAGACGGGGGGAAGAGGCACATAGAGGTTGGTTCAATTAGGCGTGGATTCGCTAGGTAATTTGAGAGTATACCTGTGTAATTCCTTTAAATCTTCTTAGTGGATTGTTTTGTGGCTGTTGCCCGTGGTTTTTTAATCACAGTTGGAGGTGTCCAATTGTAGTTTTTTCACGTTAAAATCGTTGTGTTGATTTGTCTTGATTGTTTGATTGGGATTGTTATATACTGCTTAAAATTGTTACATAATAACAAATCAATATCTAGGGATTTCTAGATTTTTCAATTGGTATCAGAGCAGGTCTTCTATTTTTTTTTTTTTAAATTTTTTTAGAACGAGATTGTTTAATTTTGTGATAATGGATTCAATTCGTGAGGGAAATTCTATGGTTCAACCACCCTACTTGACGAATCCTCGGAGAGTGATGATGAAGAGCTTGAGCAAGCTTATGAAAGTTGTATAAGGAGTCTCTTAACTTATTCAAATTGAATGAAAAACTCACAAAGAAACTCAAAGCATGTGAAAGTGAGAATGTCAAACTTAAGGAGGAGATTTTCTGAGGCCAGGATTAATGCCATCAAGGTAGCTGATGATCGACAAGTTCTTTGTGCAAAACTGTTTGACTTGTGAGATAGAGAGGAATGAGCTACTGCAAACTCATGCCATGTATGAAGAAAAGATTGAATCTCTCGAGATGTCACAAGTTGCTTTGGAAGAAACTAATGATCAAGAAAGAGGAAGAGTCAAGTGTGCTATGGCTTACATGGTGTTTTGGAACAAAGGATCAAAGGCTTTGGACAATATCATTGGTTCTCAACAAATTTGTTCTGACAAGAGTGGCATTGGCTTTGGTGGTAAGAAAGAGCAAAAACATGTTAACCTCACATCTCATGATACAAGAACTCAAGGAAAAGCAGAACAAAAAATTCAACATAAGGATGGACTTCTCAAACTTGCTAGAGTTGGTAAGGTAAAAGAAAAGAAGGTACATCCTGTACACCCTGTTTTTATTTGTTATCATTGTGGTATGCATGGTCATATTCGCCCTTATTGTTATAAGTTGAATGGGAGAGTGTCTCATAGAGATGAAAGAAATTCTAACATCTCATGGGGTAGAAGACACTTCATTGGTCATAAGGAGGTTAAGGGTCATAATAAACCTTGCTATTTTGATTTACTTGAGACCAAACATGAACAAAGGCTGTGTTTTCCTAGACCTAGGAATAAGAAGTTAGAAACCATGTCAAGACGGGTTCTCATTGAAAGCAAAGGGAACCACAACGTCAAAACACCACCCAAGAACCGCAATGCTTACAACTTTGTTCATACTAAAGCGGTTTGGGTGAGAAAACTTGACTTGTGTTAATTTGTTTATTTGTTTTAGTTTTTGAGTTTCTGTGTGTTGTTTTTTAATGAAAAAAAAAATGTGTGCATGTTTTTTTTTGTCTTGCTTTATTTTTGAAAAAAAAAAATCCCAAAAAGATTTTCTTAGTATGGTTTTGCAAGCTTGAAATTTTTGAGTGGTCCTTGGTGCATATTGGAATTGATGAGAAAATCCATTACATGTTAATAGATGTGCGCTTTCTGTGGTCATTACTCATTTTGGAGTGTTTGTTTTTTGATTAGTATGTCTCATTCTGTAGACACTCTTGGATTAGCAAATTTTGGAGTCTTCTGCCTTAGTGATTATTTTTTTTCATGGACTTTTGGCATTGATCTTTTGTGTTTCTAGAGGAATTGACCTATACTAGCATATCATGGGTGATGTTGAGTCTCTTAACCACCTTCCGTCTTTTTGCACCTCCACAGCTTTCCCCTCTATTCTTTGCAGTCTAGCCATGAGGAAAAGGCTACCTCAGAGTCACCAACCAGGCCATCCTTATTATATCCATGCTTCTCTGGTTCGGTTTCCATACTCTTGAGCGTGTCAGCCGCCAATGATTGTGCAAAAGAAAAAGCAAAAGAAAAAGAAAAAGCAAAAGAAAAAATATGCAAAAGAAAGAAAAAATGTGCAAAAGTAAGAAAGAAAAAAAAAAACAAGAAGAAGAAAAAATTCATTGATTGTGGGGGAGCCTTCGCCTTTACTCACCAAATACCCCTTGATTCCTAGTGGTTTGACTTTCATTTGTTGTGCTTAGATTCTCTTGTCGGAGGTCCAACTTTCAGATCACTACTAGGATTGAATCTAGTGTTTGTCGAACTCCAAGAGTCACACACACACACTTTTCTCATGGGATCTATGCTTTTCACATAATGCATCACTTTCTTTTATGAGGAATTTTCTAGAGGTTGTGCACATTGTGTTTTCTTGTAATGGTGCTTCTTGGATAGTCTTGTGAGTTTTAAGGTACTAATCTGAAATTTCTGGATTGCTCCACCATCTTATTTTGGTTTTTTTCTTCTTGTTCACTGTTTTCAGTGTTTGTGGTTGCTTTTAGTGAGGGGGAGTTTGGTTCATCTTGATTTGGGTTGGTAAGGGAGTTTGGTTTATCATTGCAAGAGTTTGTTAGCATGAACACTTAGTTTTGTTTGGTAAGGGAGATTGGCTATAGTTGTTTTGCATGTTGCTATGCACTGTTTGCGTATTATTTGCTTCTTGCATGCTCCTGATATTTACATTGTCATATGTCTATTGCTTTTTCATATACGTTTGTGGGACTAATAGTTGTTTTGGAGATTGTGGCACTAATAGTTGTTTTGCAAATCTTGACCGTCAGAAAGAAGTTTGTTTTTGTTGGCTGTAATGGGTGCTGTAAATAGGGTTTGGGGTGAGTATAGGATTTATATTTGTTAGGTGTGTTTTGGTCACGGCATGCCAAAGGGGAAGATTGTTAGGTTTTTTATTATTTGGCCATCCTCGTTTGGACAAGGATTTCCTTTAAGAAGTGATTTTCTCCAAAACTAGATTACTTTTGGAATTCTATAAGTAAGTAGGTGGAGGTTTTTTCCAAAAACTAGGATTATTTGGGATTTCTATAGAATGTTGTTTTCTCCAAGACTAATTAATTCCTCCAATCTCTTTTTTGGTTCTTAAGTTTATCAAATGCTGGGGATCATTTTTGTTAGTTTTTCTTTGTGTGTTTATTGAGTATTCAACTTAGGGTTAAAAGAGATACATCAAAGAGTTTTGTTGTTAATCCAACAAGAGAAGAGAGTGGTTGTAATTTCGCGCTGTTCCTGGAGTGGCTTCATCGTAAAACAATTCGAGGTGGAAAAGACGGGGTTGAGGAAGAGGGCACATAGAGGTTGGTTCAATTAGACGTACGCGCACCTTCGAATAGAAGTATTGAGAGTAAAGTACTGTGTAATTCTTTACAAATCTTCTTGAGTGATTGTTTTGTGGCTGTTGCCCGTAGGTTTTTGTTAATCACAGTTGAGAGGTGTCCAATTGTAGTTTTTTCACGTAAAATCGTTGTGTGATTTGTCTTGATATGTTTGATTGGGATTTTTATATACTGCTGGTAAAATTGTTAGCATAATCGACAAATCATATCTAAGGAATTTCTAAGATTTTTCATAAATTGATTAATAATAGCGTCTGTCATAAACTTTCACATTTGCCATTAACTTCACTAACTAGCGAGAGAAACTAAGATGCTTGGATTCATCATATGGCACAACAAGAAACAGCTAACGCTGTTCGCATCAATACAAATCCGATGTATTCAATTAAAGTTTATAATATATATAATAAAAAATAACAAATAAACCTAACTTCTTTCTGTTTGTTCTTAACGCAAAAAGTGGTAAGAAAACAAAAGTAGATTAATATGTAAAATATATAAATCAAAAATACAAAATTACTAGACTGTCTATTTTAAATACAAAACATAAAATATAAAGATCATGTGATTGCTCTTATATATTTTGATCTCATTCAAATAGCATTAATGATGGAGAAATACCACAATCATTTGTCTTTTACTTTCTTTTACTCACCAAATAACAAAAGATGAAATCATTAATACTTATTGTTCATTCTCTACTGCACAGTAGCTAGTATTACTATGCAATACGCATCCGTGTAAGTAAAACACGTACAACACACACACACCCACACACACACACACACGACACACACCTAATATATATATAATTATATACTAATTATAACATTAGATTTCAAATAAACTTTTATTATAGCCATATCAAGTTGAAGAAGCGATTTATAAACTAGAGATGCTAAAGCTAGAACGTTTAGGAAAGTGCATTATAAGAAATTGAAACCTTTTATTTACTAATAGTATTATACTGCAGAAACACCTTACACATCTGGTAACTTTTTCCTTGTTAGTAACGGCACGATCTCATTCGGACCCTTTGCCAAAATCAATTTTTGGGGCAAGGGATGGACTATAATCTCTCTGGGATGCCTGACATTTTAGGGTTGTACGAAACCCCAAGCAAAGGCTTTCTCCTTCATCCATTGTAACTCCTTCACATGACCAAGTGTGAGAAGTTTGAAAATTTCGAAGTTGAGAGATACACCCTCGTATGCAGTGGCATAGCAAAATGGTTGATTAAGTGCTCGTATAGTAGTCAATATGAAGATTGTCAACCTATTCGGAAGGCTTCACTCGGCGAAAATGATGGGATTGGAGTATCTGTCCACTCCATTCCCATCCATTGTCGATAGAAGATGGTGAGTTTGTATGACATACTGTCAGTATAGACATGGTTCGTAAGCAAGTTCTCTAGTTTGGTAAGCGATTCTTCTACATATTTAACCTAATTGTAGGAATGGGTTTGCTTAGCAACGTCAAGAAAGGAAGAGTGAGAGGTGTAGCTGTCGTGAAGATTCCTTCAATTACAGGTATAGTCCCTCTAACTCACACGAAAACGATAATGTTTTGTTGAGTAATATCTGCTTCTTGTAAATCTACACGCGATAGCAGATGCTAAGAGCGTGGAGTATCGCACCCTTTTCTACTGCTATCACGTCATTGAACGTGTACAGGGAATCTAAGTGAATGCTTTCTAGACTGAAGGATTGGGATGACAACCTTATCCTGCTGTGTTTGTGTTGAAGGATTTGGACTTTTGAGAGTAAGGAAATGTGAAAAGGTGTGTGATCAGTTGATGTGAAATGTAAGTATATTTTATTTACATTTCACCTACCTTTCTTTTGCCTTTTCCTTTTCCAGATCCTTTTCAATCTCCCACCCTAAGATCCGGTCACCAACAACATGTAGTTTGAGAAGTTTGAAGGCTTTGTTAGGGTTTTGACCAAGTGGGATGAAGGCACTTAAAGGCATCAATTAATGTCTCAACTACTATGCATTGTCAAGCATATCTCAATTTCTGGGTGACATTAATTGGGTGATCCACAATTGACCGTGATTAACATAATGATGGGTTATAACCCATATCTGAAATAATTGCTAGGTGCGTGTTTTTGGTTGGGTTTGCAAGTTACGCTATGGGATGGTGGAGATCTCATCTTATGTTCGACTCACTAAATCCTGAAGTACCTCTAAGTGGAAAGAACTTCTTCCTATTGTATTCAATAGAAGATTTTCTTTGAAAGGGTAGAACCATACTATTTTTCAAGATTGTAACTAACTCAGACAATCCAATTGGTTTGTACAGAATTTCTATCTCTGCCTATTTTGGCGATTGATTTTCCAAGTTGAAGAACGAAAAGTTCATAAAGGCAGAATTAATGATGATGATCAAGAGTGAATTCAAAACATTTTTTAATTCCACAGCTGACGCGAAGCTAGTCTTCGATGTTTGCAGGGAGATAAGTGCAGAATAAACATTTCATCATAAGAAATTTAACTCCTTCACTTTTCAAATTGCATAAATCTGCTTAAGAAGATCAATGCGCCTCTTGGCAAACTTCTAATTCTCCTCCAGTTTCTTTTAGCTACTTGAATCAAATTCTGTCAATCAGCTCATTTAAATATTCTGCAACGTTACCTTTAAGCTTCACTACGTGCTCTTAGTATGAAAAACCTTGTTGCCTCAACCAATGAATCGTACTCACTTCTAAGTGTTGTCAGTATTTATTAAAAAATATATTTTGAAAAAAACCAAACGGCAAAAATTACCAACTATTGCTTCATAAATGTGTATGAGTACTCATTGGTTAAGTTGGTATTTAACCTCGGCACTTGTACATTTGCATGAACAACTAAGAGTTGAGCAAAACTTGATGAGTGGATATTTGATGTGCCTTGAAGATGCTGAAGCTCATAGATAATGATATTAATAACGAGATATCTGATGCAATGCCGACATCTTCGAGATCGCGGGGCCTAGAATGGATGAATGGAAGTTTTACTCGTGTCTCAATTAGTATTTTTTGCAAAAACACAACCACTGCTCAAAGAGATATTCAAGTGATTGGATTTATATTTTTTTTGTGATGGAATTAATGGGTAATAGTGTTTTTTGATTCTATTTGTGTATTTCTCTCATATGTAGCCTTGTTGTGCGTTGGTGTGTTGTCTCTGAATCAACCTTGTGTTCTATGGTGTCAAGGTTTTGTTAGGAAAAATAAATGACATTTCCACAAAGTAAATCACATCAATGGGAATAGAAACTAATTGCGAAAAGAATCGAAATCAACACGACAACAGTGAAGAGATTTTAAGCTGGATCCTCAACTGTAGAGGTACATCCATGGGATCTGAGTCGGATTTCACTATCAACCAAAATAATGATTTCCCAACGATTACAAACCAAGACACGAAATTGGTCTCACAAACCACGCCTTAGTGAATTCCAAATAAATCACACATAATCAGACGGGAGATCTCGAAACAAAATAGACGAACATAAAGTCTTCAAAAAAGATTGTAAAACCGCAAGAGTTAAATAGACCAAATTAATCTCCACTCAAGCAGTCAAATATGCACCGTCAAAGACAAAACGTTCCAGCTCTGTACGCAAACCCGCACCCACCGAGAATTGATCACACACAATAACCCATGTAAGCAGCTGCTACGCACTACGAGAGATAAATATATTATAACCACCGGATATATAGATGAGAACAAAAAACAATATAATATCAAATATATTGTTTAAATCTTAGGGTTTTCGGCATTCCAGCTTCATGTACGCCTTTTCTCATGGCTAATAATAGCACTCAATGTCTTTCTTTGAAAAAGAATCATTCCCTTGATTTGTCAGCGGCTTTGATCACGACGCGATGAGCAAGTCTTACTCTATAGGGCGACGTCAGGCGGTCTTTTCCATTTGATGTATTGTAGATCCGGACTTAGGTTCCGTAGATTCTTGTCATTGTATAATTGTTGTTGATCGTCCTTTATTGTTCTCATGTTGAGTTATAAGTGATGTGTTGTGGCAGGTTTGTTTCAGGTTGGCTTGGGTTGGAAACCAAGTGTTGCTGTTCAGATTTTTTGGACCATTCGCTCGAGCGAGGCAGTTGGTCGTCATCGAGCGAAGCTGTTGTTTTTTGGCCCATCGATCGAAACCCAGGGTATTGGTCGTCCAGCGAGATGACTGGTCTGGGCTCTAGACCTGAGAGTTTTTGTTTGTTTCCCTATTGGGCTTCCCGCGAGCGAGCTTTCCTTCGGCTCGAGCGAGAGTAGGTGTATTGTTTTCAATTCTTCGCCTCGAGCGAGAATTTCGTCGCTCGAGCGAGCTGTCTGGGTTTGCAGACCTGAAGTCATCGAGTTCGTGCTCGAGGCGAGCCTTTTCTTCGCTCGAGCGAGGTTTCTTGTGTCTGGTCGCTCGAGCGACCAAGTCTTCGGCTCGAGCGATCCTGTCAGGTTTAATAATACGCAGCAACGGTTTTTGTAAAACGTTTTTTGCACATTCTTTTGATGCCTAAAATCCTAGTTCCGAGTTTCTCTCTTCCTCTAACACCTTCTCTCTTAGGGTTTTTCCATCAGTCTTTAGATGTTGTTTTCTACCCAGATCCTTTATTAAAAAGTATAGAGTGAGTGAGGGCTTCCATTAATCTGAACAGTTTGTTGTTTTTGGAGCACTTTGGATTTGGGTCTTCATCTCCCGTCTTCTCCATTTGTGTTCTTCGTTCGAGGTAGGGATTTCCTACTCCATCTTTTTAAGTTTTGTTTCTAAGACTTTGGTATTATTGATAATGTTGGGAACACTTGGTCATTTTGGGAAAAACCTCTAGTGTATTAATAAAGTTAATTTGAAAATAATAATTTAAGGAAATTGGGGATTTGGTTAAATCCATGAAATTGAGGAAATTCATTGATAAAATGGTGTAGTTGGATAATTTAAATCACTGCGCCTATTGAATTGTGATATATTTGTTTTATTTATTCCCAGTCTAGAAATAAACTGTATTTGGGCTATCGTGGCAGGATAGTCGTGGATTGTTGTAGACATTGCATGTGGAATATAGGAATGAACTGAAAACTAATCACATTGGTTAAGATCATGTAATTTTGACTATGGAATTAAATAACAAACAATGACGTGTATGATTGAGCATCTGCATTTGCATATTGTGTGGAGAGGCGATAGGCGGAATGTACTCCACGGTTTAGGAGAAGATAGGGGAAGATGGCCCGTAAACCGGATTTTGTTTAGGGAGGAGATAGGGATGGGCTCCATTAGCATCGCTAATTAATGTGTGCATTATTACTTGAGTGTTTTTACATGTTGGATACACCAGTGTTTTCCCTCTTCTTTTTTAAAACTAAAAAAAAAAATGGTTTTTTGGGGTTAAATCAAAACCCGGGAAGTTATGAAGTGTTTTATTATGACTGAAGTGCTATCTGTGTTGTTGATATTGAAGTAATGTTGAAATAATTGTTATATAGATCACTGTTGTAGAGTTGGCAGGTTCT
Organism: Camellia sinensis; assembly: GCF_004153795.1. NCBI lineage: Eukaryota > Viridiplantae > Streptophyta > Magnoliopsida > Ericales > Theaceae > Camellia > Camellia sinensis. The sequence continues at coordinate 2,999 of NW_021027272.1, read as the reverse complement.
GGCGGCCTTATTGTAATCAATAAACGGAATCTGAACATGTCATAGACATTAGCATCAATGAGATTATATTAATGGTTATAATTGATTATCTTGGTTAAACCCTCATCTATTGAATTATAGCTTATTCAATGCGTTATATTTGGTTTAGTATATTTTCTACTGGGCCCTGTGGCTCACCCTGTTTATGGGAAATCATTTGTCAGGTTCAGGTGATAAGCTACCTCCAAAGGACTTAGCTTGGAGATGTGTTTGGATTGTTAAAGACATATCTTTAATTAATTATTTTTATTTGTTAAGTCATGTAAACGATTCAAGCTTAGGGCTTTTACGTGTATATGTGAGTTGAAACTCATATTTTGTGTCCAAAGTGTACTGCGCTTCGCGACCGATGACCACGCATCGCGGCATTTAATTTGATGTTACATGTAAGCTTGATATTATTTAGTAATACTCTGATTGAATGTCTAATAAATTGTTTTGCTTTAAAATAATTTGCATATCAATGATATATAAGATAGTGGGCTTTATTTTGAGGGCGGTGAACAACTTGGTATCAGAAGCGTTACCGGTTTGAATACTTTAGGGTAGCTGGTGGGGAAGATGATTACGTATCACCAATTGGTTTTTGTCCCTCGTTTTGATAGAGACTTAGTGAAATGTTATAATGCTTACATGATAACATGTTTTATGTGCAACTATATCGGTAATGAATGTAGTCCTAGGATGTTGATTGGACGCTTTAGAGTTTCTAGTAGGTACTTGTTGTTGGAAAGGCACCTTGATCATGCTGCTTCCAACCGGAACTATACGTCAACGCTTCGGGACTATTCATCCGGTGAATTTGTAGGTGCTTATGTGATAATGTGCTAACGTGGAATGAATTATTGTTGTCAATGCATTAGGCAACGCGAGTGTTTAGCTTCGGCACATTTATTAATGTGGCTAACGTTTCCTTGTTTCCTTTATTAGGATGTCAGGAACGAGGAACGAGGACGCGGTAGCGTGGTAGCGGGTAGGCAGCAGTGCCTGTACACAGGGAGATTCCGGCAGTCAGGAGGGAAATTGGCCAGGGCATGTTGGCCGAACCAGTAGGTCACAGGCTATGGGGCGTCTAGCCCGAGAAAATAGCAGGGGCAATTCAGGAGTCGTAGGCATTCTCAGAGCTGAGAATCCAAGTTCGGGTTGTTGTTGCGGATGCAGGAAAAAAACCCAAAAAAACCCCTTCCTTTCTGCAGAGGGAGTTCTTCCGGTCTAACCGGTATGAATTTGTTGGGTGATCCGAAAGAAGCCGCTTAAGGCAGATGAAATGGCTCGACAGACAACGAAGACGTTTGAGATGCTTGGCTCGAAAGACGAGGGGTTGACAAGTGGACCTTGCATCTTCCAGCTGAAGGGGGATGCGGGTCAGTGGTGGAAGTTCACTAAAGTCATATAGGAGGTACATGGGGGCTTTTGTGAATGCTTTCAAGGAGAAGGTTTCTTATCCCAGCAGTTAGGTGAGAAGCTGAGGACCAGTTCTTGTCAGCTTAAGCAGTGAGTTCTTTCAAGTGGCCGAAGTTTGAGGCTTGCATTTACTAGTTTGTCCAGGTTTGCACCTTGAGTTGGGGCGTCTGAGGAAACGCGTTGTATCGAGTTTGAGAAGAAGTTTGAGGCGTGCCTCAAGACTGTGAGTTTTGGGGGGAACTAATGCTTCGGGATTAGGGCGGTATGTGTTATTGCTGTAGCCCAAATGGAATATCAATGATAGCAGGAAAGAGGAGGAAGTGGCAGAAGGGCTCAGAGGGAGTCAGGATGGGTCAGAGTGATGGTAAGTCAAGACAGAAGGGTGTTATTTAAGTCGCTCACAGTCTCAGGGTAGCTTTTTCCTAGGATCGAACTTTCTGTGCCGAGTGCTGAGTTCGGGGAAAGGCAAGTCAGGGAGACATTACTTGTTCAAGTGTGGTCAGCTGGCCACATAGTCTTCCAGTTTTTCCTCAGAGGGGAGAGTGCAGAGAACAACATCAGTCTTTCGGCTCGATCTCAGAGGCCAGAGTCAGGGTAGACGTGGCCAGCCTATCTCGTGTTATCAGTGTGGTGTATGCCAGGGAAATAATGAAGAGGTATTGCCCGCAGTTGGGTGGCACATCCTGTGCTATCTGGTTTTCGATGGCAGATTCAGAGGGTCAGCAGCCAGCCAGTCGGGTCAGTGCTCGAGGGCCCATCAGGGGAGCTTTCATCCGTCCCAGTTGGTGCAGCAATCTTATGCTCCTAGGGGTGAGCAGGTTGATTCAGAGGTCGTCTGGTCGCGTGTACGCCTGTTACCATGTCAGGATCTTTGCCACGCACCATCAGTTGTGTGAGGTACACCTTCCTTATTTTGCAACTCGGTTTGCTAGTGATTGTCGATTGATACGGGTGCACTTTTCTAATTCCTTTGGTGTACTGCTGCAATTGCATCTATTTTGGAGTTGGAGTTTGAGGCCACGTTCGAGCATCTCCTATGTTGGTAGTACGTGTCCACCTCTTATGGGGACTGGATTGATCTTGAAACAAGGTGTCAGGAGGTTGTGATAAGAGGTCGCCAATCATAGACTTCCGTTTCTTTTGTAGTTATAACCCATGAAGGGCTTTGGGACTGTCATTTTTGGGTATGGGACTCGAGTTATCGTCATAGTGATCGGGCAGTTTATTGATTGCCTTACCAGCCAGGGTCCACTTGTTGTATAGCCGTGAAGCGGGGAGTGTTTCATTTCTGGGGACCGGGTTGGTAGTGTTTTGCCTACCCGTCGGGTATAAATTCGCGAGGGCGAAGTGAGCTAGTGGTCTACTTGCCAGCTTTGAAAGTGGTGAGTTGTAATGAGACGCCAAAACTGTGTTGCCAAGAGTGGTTTTGTGAGTAACCGGACGATCTTTCCTGAGGACGCTTGTTAGTTTGGCCACCTACAGAGAGATTGAGTTTCTTCTATTGACTTAGTGCCAGCAACGGCGCCGATTTCTATGGCACCTTATTGTTTTGCCCT
>NW_021027269.1:2201844-2222284 GCF_004153795.1 Camellia sinensis | reverse complement strand
TCTCAGTTCAAGTTGAGGTCCTTCTGTGTAAATAGATACTTCAAACTCTGTGTGGATCTGTGAAAATCTTGAATTGTTCCCCCATATAGTAATGTCGCCATTCCTTTAGGGCAAAAACTAGGGCTGCTAACTCCAGGTCATGTGTTGGGTAGTTACGCTCAATGAGGTTTCAACTGCCTGGATCCATACGCGACTACCTTTCCATTCTGCATGAGCACATGCACCATAACCCTTCTTTAGACGCATCGCAATACACAGTATACCTCACTTCTCATTCTGGGATGGTCAAAATTGGTGCACTAGTTAACCTCTTCTTTAACTCTTGAAAGGATTTTTCGCGAGCTTTGTCCCACTCATACTTTACTCCTTTTTGCATCAAACAAGTCATTGGTTTGGCTAGTTTGGAGAAATCTTGGATGAACCTCCAGTAATAACCGGCCAATCCTAAGAAACTGCAAATTTCTGACACAGTTTTTGGTTGTTTCCAGTCTAATACTGCCTCCACCTTGTTTGGATCCACCGCAATCTAATTCTCTGATACTACATGCCCTAAGAATTTTACTTCATTCAACCAGAACTCACATTTTCTTGCCTTGGCATATAACCGATTATCCCTATGAACTTGAAGGACAGTCCTTAAATATTTCTCTTGCTCTTCTTCAAATCTTGAATATACCAAGACATCATCAATAACTACTACCACAAATTGATCGAGGTATGGTCTAAAGATCTTATTCATTAGGCTCATGAATACTGCTGGTGCATTGGTTAGTCCGAAGGGCATTACGATGAACTCATAGTGGCCATATCTAGTACAAAAGGCAGTTTTCGGTATGTCCTCCTCCTTGACTCGTAGTTGATGGTAACCTGACCTGAGATCGATCTTTGAATAGCACCCTGAGCCTCTAAGTTGGTCAAAAAGGTCATCAATTCTTGGGAGTGGGTATCGGTTTTTAATCATGACTCGATTAAGTTGACGGTAATCTATGCATAGCCTCAACGACCAATCCTTCTTCTTAACGAACAACACGGGTGCTCCCCATGGCGAAATACTTGGCCTAATGAATCCTCTCTCGAGCAATTCCTGTAGTTCTGTCTTCAATTCTCGTAATTCTGCTGGTGCCATACGATACGGGGCCATGGATATTGGGGTGGTTCCAGGTTGTAGCTCGATGCTCAAATCTACTTCCTAGGTTGGTGGCAATCCCGTTAACTCCGTAGGAAATACATCTGCATATTCACATACTATGCACGGAAGTTCTAATTCTCCTTGGCCTTCCTCATTCAAAATCAGACTTGCTATCCTACCCACAATTTGATCGCACCACTGCATCCTATGTTTTGTTGAAGCCATGGGGTCTTGTCTATCCCCCTTAAACTGGAAACGAGTTCCATCTAGTGTGTGAGCTACCACTTTCCTCTGATGACAGTTGATCATTGCTCGGTGGGCAGACAACCAGTCCATGACCAAAATAATATCAAAGTTTGACATTTCCCTGACACGAAGGTCGCACGTTAAGTGTAGGTTTGACATTCCTATCTTACAGTCCTTACAGATCAATCCTATCCGAATGCATCCACCCATAGGTGACATTACATTTAAGGCAGTTTCTAAGGGTTCACATACAAGTCCTAATGACTGAGCGCAAGCAAAGGATATAAAGGAATGTGATGCACCAGTATCAAATAAAACATGCACCCAAGAATTGTATGATACTAAAATACCCTCAATAACAGACGGGTCTGCTTCTTCCTCTTGCAAGGCAAAGACTCTGCCGGTTGCCTTCCGGCTGCCACTGGTCTTGGTGTTTTGAGTTCCCCTATTCTTCTGGTGCTGTAGTCCAGTCGATCCTGTCTTGTTCGTCCAAGGCTTCTGCCCACCTAATGCCTGGGCATTCAAAGCTCACGGCGTGTTATGCCAGGTGCCGAAGAGGAACATATAGCTGGAGACGACGAGCCTGAAACATTCGAAGACCTTTGGCTATCTTAGAAAAGTTAAAAATTTCTCTTTTGATATTTTGTAAGACTCGTATGAAGATTTAAATTTTCTTTGGGATGTAATGTAACGGAACAAGCTTTTGAAATTAATATTATTATGGTTGTTATGTATTGGTATTCTATAGAAGTAGACGTATACACCTTAACAGTGACTCTCCCTTGGCTATAATCAATAGTGCAGTATTGATTATTGTGATCATTTGATAAATCATGTGAATCATTGTCTATTGACATGTTTGAGTACTCTGGTCATTTGATAAATTCTACGAAGTTGTTCTGTGTAGTTAATGTTGATTTGTCTGGCTAAATGACATGGAAATGCTCCGTAAATGGATCGAGTAGACCTTGCCAATAGCTTGGACCAATAGCCCAGATAAGCGTTTGTGCTTGGGTGTGGTGGGTGAGGCCGGTCATTGGTCATGTACCGAGTAGGATCGGGTATTTGGTTCTGGATAAATTATCATATGTCGAGTTGACTTGTTTGTGCAATTTGGTAAATTGTTTGATTATCGAATCTAATCGGTTGTGTAATTGCTGAATCTCTGTTAATTTATTTTTTTGTCTGAGCCTTGTTATTCCTGTTGTATTGTATACTTCCCGAATTAATTTATTTTTCAGGCGTGGAGCAAATTTAATGGCGGTTGGAGTTGAAGTATCTAAAGAGATTGTTTGAGTTGGAGATTCTTTTAGTCCACAACTACATATTATTTCTGGAGATTTGTATAATTTATGTTTTGGAGACATTTGAGTTAATTATTTATGGTGACGATTTGCATATTTGAGATTATGAGTTATCTGCAATTATAAATTTGTGATTGATTTGATTTATTAACGACCCGGAAGTCGGGGCATTACAAATGGTATCAGAGCGTAGGGATTAGGTCTTACATAGGATCTGTTGGGTGATTAATAATTGGGTTCAGTATCTGAGGTAAAAAAAAAAAAAACATGATTGATATTTGAGGTTAAAAAAAATGGTTGTTTATATCAGAGTGCGTAGCGAAAGCGCATTATCTGAAGAGGTTGTAGTTATTAAACTTTGGAGTGTAAGAGACTGTCAATTTCGAGGATCAAATTTGTTTAAGGGGGATCGATTGTGAAACCCCGAGCTTTTCGAAGGCAGTATGTTGTTGAATTTCGGGGACGAAATTGCTTTAAGGGTGATAGGTTGTGAAGCTCCTTGTAACAAGCCCGCGGGGGGACCTCGCTACAGTTCGGACTCTCGATTTGTGTCACGGTTCTTAATCTGAACCAAAGAGTCCAAATCTGGCAAATCGTTTTGAGAAACAGATTTTTGAAAAAGTAGTGCCAAACAAGGACTGCTTTGCCAGATACAGAGTCGCCACCTAAATATTTTAAAATGGGGGAATTTAGGAAACCCTGACTCAGTGCCGAAGGCCACATGTCCGTCATCACCGGAGTTGTCTCGGCTCGGGAGCTTGGGTACGATCGGGGAAGGTCAGCTATGAGCACCCCCTTTCGCCCGGTCCAAAGACCGGCCTCTACTAACCGTGATACCCGATTTTGAAAACGTTATGTGTTCTTATTCCATTTATTAGCCTAGAATCACTATGTTATGCGCACAACAAACAAGTATAGACTAGATTGACTAATTTGGAAATAAACATTGCATATCCGTTTGTTTTGAAAATGGTTTTGGAATTTGCTACTCGCGAGTAGGCTAAAACACGGATTTCAATGAGTTTTTCCAACTCAAAACATCCAACCTTCACCCACAGGCATCCCAAGCAGTTTATAACACATAAGCATCTAGCCACATGTTAGGCATGCTGACATGGCAACATTCACACTCATGCGATATGCTAAAGCGGAAATACTTACATCGTACTCCATGCCAAAACAAAGAACTCGTTAGCAAACATGCATGATCGAAGTCCCTGTTAAGTGCCTAATGCATCACATACAAAATGTTGCTAGAATAGGCTCGGCTATCCTAAACATGGCATGTGAGAAACGCACAACTATCACATATTCAGTTTAGAATTTGATGTACAAATGCAGTTAGCATGATGTACCGAGCCTAATGTATGTAATACAAATGCATGGATGCACGCATGCATAGCATAAGGTATGCTAAATTAAACGTGCCTAATCTACCATCGTAAGCAGGTAAATAAAAGGGAAGAAAGAAGTGCGGTTGGAAGACTACACACCACCCACGCACACTATTACAGATTTGCCCTCGCTCGGAGGACCAAATAAATATTACAAATTAATTAACTATGCAGCTAATTAATATTACAAATTAACTATTTAATAACAAATTAAATAAGCTAGAAAAAACAGATAAACGGCCTCGGAAAACGCGCCGCCATGCGCAAGCTGCCTCGTTTTCTTTCCTCTGCTCCTCTGGAGGCTGTCAAAACCTCAGGGCTGCATCCCTGGACACTGGGAGTGCCACCGGCTGAGTGGAATTGTCACCGGCAGTGTGGTATGGCCATCGGCACAAAAATAAATCTGTCGGCAAGGGAAATATTGCCGCCGGCACCTTACACTGCGGTCGGCAAGAAAGAAAGCCTGCAGAACCTGCAACTGACGCAACAAGGAGGCAAGGCAAAGCATGGCAGCACAATTCAAGGCATGTATGCAATAATCATGTCCCTTATCATGTTTGCGACTCAAGGGGCATAGTCTTGATTCTCGACACCAATCACGCAATTTCCATGCATGATGCCCAAAGAACCAAGCATGCAACTTTGATTTCAAATATATGCAACCACATCAAACAAAACTCCCCATCCTCTTCACCCAAGTCAAGGGACAAGGAATGCATGCAAGATGCAATGCGACCTAGGCATACAGCTAAGGATGCAACATGGCATGGCAATGAACTTATGCAATCATGCAAACATACATATGGCAATGCAAATAGATGGAAAGATGTCTTATACACTGAATTGGCAGCTCTAATAAGGCCTAAACAGTGGCCATTAAAGCCCAAAATGGATACTAGCACACATGCACACACACATGTTAAGCCCAACTTAGCACAAAGCAAGCAACAAAATTCAAGCACATTTGAAAGAGACATTCATGGACTAAAAGTATGCAACATAAGCTCTGAAATTATGCTAAAACAAACTTCAAGGATCACTAAATGGATTCAAATGACTCAAAAACAAAAGCATGAATAAGCACCAAAACATGGAGCATTGCTACACAAGCTTATGGAGGCATTAAAGAGACATGCAAGGCAATCCAACAAGCATAGAAATGGGACTGAAATGGCATGTAGGATGATCCCAAATCATCAAAATAATGCAAAGATGTCATGCTACACATGCACATACTCAAGGCCAACAAGCCCAAATACAAGACGGAGCTTATGTCTCAAGCATTGCCGAAATCAACCCCATACACTTAGGGACAGACCTAAAACATATATGGCAAAAATATTGCACATAATCTTCACAAGACTAAGCCTAAAAACATGCTCCAACAAAGCTTTAACACCTAAAAATCGCATATTTAAGGCATAAATCAGGCATTTATACATGGCAACTATGCTAACATGCATGGATGTACCCCCCCCCCCCCCCCAAAACCAATTTAAATCATGTTTATATTATGGAAATAAGCATGAAAAACAGACCAAACCATGCTCAACACACACTCCCAAGCTTAATGCTCTCTCAAAGGCCAAAAAATGCCCCTTTCGAAGACAACAAGGGAGGGGCGTGAGGCCCTCTCCTTCTTGGGACTTCAAGGCTCATCATTCACCACTGAAATCCCTCAAGATTTCTGTGAGTGGTGAAGAGACGCCCCAACCCAATCCCGCAGCTACGGCACAAATGGCTCAAATATGAGGCCTTTTTAAGGGCCTAAGGTTGGTTTAACACCCTCAAACAACAAAACCTCTTTAATAAACAATTTAAGAGGGCCTAAAACAGAAATTTTTTATGGTATACAATAAGACAAAAAATACCAAAACAGCTCTAAGATGGTATAAAATAATGCAAAAAAGGGGAAAATGGGACTAGATTTCCCCTGTTGCAAGCCTCTCTTCACAATGATGCTCCATATGGCCTTTTGGCTCCAAACCAGTCAGAAGAAAAACTAACGACAAACCCTTAGAACACCTAGTTTCAAGAGAGAAGGTGAAACACTTAGGTGTTTTGTGTGCATAGAAACACAAGCACGCTAGTGAACAAATGAGATGGAAAGGGAGAGATAAGAAAATGTATAGCTAACTCAAACCTAGAACCAGAGCCTCAACAATGGCATGCTAATGTCTATCTCAAAATTCCTAAGTCTCTCTCACCTAAGTCTGCTCCCTTTGTAAAGTCTTGTAAAGCTTACAAGACAAGCTTACAAGAGGGAGATCCCCTCCATACACGTGTATGGAGAGGGAGCCAAAAGCAAGATCAGCTGTCTAAAAAATATCTGCAAAGCAGATAACCAGCAATCGGCGGCCAAAATGCCATTCTTGGCCAAAAGAGTGCCGGCCGCACTAAATAGTTGCTGACCGCAACAAAACGTGCGGCCGGCAATAAAAATTGCCGGTGGCAGCAACACCAGCCGGTGGTGTCTTGTTTATTTTATGGTTGTTTCATTTTTATTTTTTTTTATCTATTTATTTATTTTCTAGCCACTACCGGTGTGATCGGTTAGGGTATGTGATTACCAAGCCCTACCCTGCCTCTCAAAGGCAAGATTCGCAATGTGTTTGGTGGGTTTTTTTTCTAAGAATGTACAGGAAAGTATTTCTTAATTAGAGTGTGTCCAAATTATTGGAAGCTTAATGTACTTGATGAACTGCACTCGCCCAGATATAGCTTATGCAGTAAGTAAATTAAGTAGATATACGAGTAATCCGGGAGTAGAACACTGGAAAGCAATTATAAGGGTTCTTAGATATATCCGATTTACTTGTAACATTGGGCTTAATTATACTAGATATCCAGCAGTACTTGAAGGATACTGTGATGCAAATTGGATATCGGATATAAGAGACTCAAAGTCCACTAGTGGGTATGTCTTTACTCTTGGTGGAGCGGCTGTATCTTGAAAATCTTCCAAACAGACTTGTATTGCTAGGTCTACTATGGAATCTGAATTCATAGCTTTAGACAAAGTAAGGGAAGAGGCAGAATGGCTTCACCACTTCCTTGAAGATATTCCAATTTGGCCAAAATCGGTGCCTGCTATATACATATATTGCGATAGTCAATCAGCTATAAGTAGAGCACAGAGTCATATGTATAACGGTAAGTCACGACACATTCGTCGTCGATATAACACCGTGAGACAACTACTCTCTAATGGAATTATTTCCATTGAATATGTGAAGTCTAAAGACAACATAGCGGATCCACTAACCAAAGGGTTAGCAAGAGAGTTAGTTGAGAATTTATCGAGGGGAATGAGACTTAAGCCTATTTAATAAGAGTTACCACAACGGCAACCCAACCTAGTTGACTGGAGATCCCAAGATCTATGTTCAAAGGGACAACCGAGTTGTGAATGACTCAGAAGGATCACTGGGGAGTCTAACTCCTACCCATTTCTATGATGAAATAGTGATGTCTGCAGCGTTTTTAGGTTAAGTAATACTTTTAATGATTCTTATATCTAGGTATACCTAGTCAAGTATGGCAGGATACTCTTCATAAAAATCACCTATATGAGTGTGAACTGGGCCAGTTCTATGAGATTTGTGAAGGGCTACAATTCTCTAGAGCACTCATGAAAGACCAGGTTGTTCAGGGCCAAAATAAACACAATAGTGAGAACTAAACTGTGTCTGGAGATATACTGTGTGAGTTCTATTGTCTTGGTTTACACAAACGGCTGAACAGTTCAAGACATCAAGTTCACTGGTTAGCTAGTAAATCCGATAGTATCTCACAAGGGAAGGTTCAAAGCCAAAAGCTACCTATCCTTTGCAGAATATTTCCAATTTCTGTACTCTCTGTATTTACATCATGTTGTTGCATTTTCTCTCTGTCAATTTCATTCATGTGGGGGATTGTTGGAAAATTTATAAAGAGGCAGTTGTGAATTGAAATAGACTCTATTGTGAATGAAAGGGTGTAACCTTTCATGGTGTCTTTTTGTTTTAAAGGAAGGGTCAAACCTCCATTTGAATGAAAGGATGTAAACCTTTCATGGTGTCTCTTTATTTTAAAGGAATGGGTATGTCCCTTCTCCATACCTTTTCTATTCAAATTGAATAGGTGCCAACAAAGCCTATATAAAGGCAGCCCCATTCCAATTTTGATTGATTCCGAAAATTCATTTTCCTGGCCTTCATTTTGCTCTCTTGCGTCCTTTATTTTTCATATTATTTTAGGGTAATTTTCAGAGAGTTAGAACACAGGTTTGGTTCGCCGAACAAATTGTTTGGAGTGCTACTACAATTTGTGAAGATCATTGTATCCTGGGAGATAGACGCCACTCAACCGTAAGCACCGTAACGGGGCGAATTTGTTTTAAGGACAGAGTGTCACACACTCAACTTGGTCTTTTATTTTTAATTCAGTTCGATAAATAAATTCGGTAAGTTATTTATTTTATTTTATTTGACTTTGTTTTAATTTATTTTATTTACACAGAAGATTGTTCCAACAGGTGTTTGGCGACTTGTTATATTAATAGACTATTTTAATTTTTGATTATTTTAGTAAGTTAAAATTTTTGTATTTGAAAAGAAAGTTGAGCTTTTTTGTAGTTGAATGTGATATTTGTGAGAGACAAAGTGAAATGATTATGAGTTTGATGTGATATTTTATTTTATTGGCTATTTTAGCCTATTTTGTCTTTTTGTAAATTTTAGTCCAAAAAGATAAAAAATAGCTTTTGCCAAACACTGCCTAATTTAAACTTCTTTTTTGATTAAAATAGTCATAAAAAAAATGTCATATTCAAATCATAATTATTTTATTTTTTTCTTTTACACAAGTCAAAAAGTCAAAAAATTTATCTTAAACGAGACTTTTTAATTCTAAACTAAAATAGCTAAAAAATCAAAAAATCAACTCACATTCCAAACAAAACCTAAGTTTTATAGAACTATTCGTCTAAACTTTTTGAAATTAATTGAGGACTATTTATTTTTTGTTTTTATTTACTTGTCTCATATCATATTTATTATATAAAATAGGGTTTCAAGGTTTTCTTTGATTAAATATTTTTTTTTAATGATGATGATTTTATTTATTTATTTTTAATTTTTTTATGCAAGCAAAATCTAGTAGCATTTTTTGTAAACACTTGACAATACCAAAGAAAACACTATATGCATAATCTTTTGACCACAAACATATTTTTAATTCGAGATTCTAGTAGACTACATTCGTCTAATCGTCTTATTTTTATTTTTTTATTTTTCTAGGTTACTTGTAGAATTAAATATAGTAAAGGATTTTTGTCTAGATTCTTCTAAATAAACAACACCTCTATTTTCTCGTATTGTTAAATTCTCAAGATTTTTTTCGATTTTGAGTTTTAAATGCTGTAGATGTTGAGGCAGAGAGCCACCTAAGTGGTAGTCCTTTTAGCAATGAGGAATGAGGAATGGATGGTCTCAGGTATTATCCTAGACAGAATTAAGTTCTCCAGCAACTTCAATATGGTTTTTTAGGAACATTTAAATATAGATCTTCAAGATCTATTTATATATTTTAATTAATGATTTAATTTTTAATTGTACATCATAGTATAGTCCTTACCTTTTCTCCTTTTCTCTTCTTTTCATTTCTGCTTTCTTTCTCTCCTTTGCTTCACCCTTCTTCATCTTCTTTTCTTTACAAACTCAATGGCATATATATAGCAAAACATGAATAGCGAAAATACTATTCCTACTACCATTTCATTTGCCATATTCACAGCTAACACTATTTCATCACTATTCCATCTATCACATTTATCGTGGTCAGTCACAAATTTCACAACACTCCTCTTGGATGACTATACACTAAAAATATGTCTCATTAAAAACTTGTCAAGGAAAAATCCGGTGGGATAAAACCCTTAGGCGAAAGGAAAAGAGTACAATATTCTTGTGTTCCATAAAGTGATATTGGATACGTTCAGATTGTCTCATTAAAACCTTACTAAAGAAAACCTTAGTTAAAGAAGAAAAAGAATACAATCACTAATCTGATGACTCCTCTTTTGCATAATTGATTTTTGAGTCGACGCATTCCAATGAGATGCACTAATTTGTTGAATGTTATCGAGAGTAGTATCTTTGTGAATAAAATTGCCAGATTTTCAGTGGTTGTTCGGCCACTTGTTATTTTAATAAGTTATTTTAGTTTTTAGTTATTTTAATAAGTTAAAATTTTTGTATTAAAAAAGATAGTTGGATTTTTTTGTAGTTAGATGTGATGTTTGTGAGAGACAAAGTGAAATGATTATGAGTTTGATGTGATATTTTATTTTATTGGCTATTTTAGCCTATTTTGTCTTTTTGTAAATTTTAGTCCAAAAAGCTAAAAAATAGCTTTTGCCAAACACTGCCTAATTTAAACTTCTTTTTTGATTAAAATAGTCATAAAAAAAATGTCCTATTATTTTATTTTTTTCTTTTACACAAGTTAAAAAGTCAAAAAGTTTATCTTAAACGAGACTTTTTAATTCCAAACTAAAATAGCTAAAAAATCAAAAAATCAACTCACATTCCAAACAAAACCTAAGTTTTATAGAACTATTCGTCTAAACTTTTTGAAATTAATTGGGGACTATTTATTTTTTGTTTTTATTTACTTGTCTCATATCATATTTATTATATAAAATAGGGTTTCAAGGTTTTCTTTGATTAAATATATTTTTTTAATGATGATTTTATTTATTTATTTATTTATTTATTATTTATTATTTTTGTATGCAAGCAAAATCTAGTAGCATTTTTGTAAACAATTGACAATACCAAAGAAAACACTATATGCATAATCTTTTGACCACAAACATTTTTTTAATTCGAGATTCTAGGTTACTTGTAGAATTAAATATAGTAAACGTTTTTTGTCTAAATTCTTCTAAATAAACAACACCTCTATTCTCTCGAATTGTTAAATTCTCAAGTTTTTTTTTTTTCGATTTGGAGTTTTAAATGCGGTGGATGTTGAGGCGGAGAGCCACCTAAGTGGTAGTCCTTTTAGGAATGAGGAATGAGGAATGAGGAATGGATGGTCTCAAGTATTATCCTAGACAGAATTAAGTTCTCCAGCAACTTAAATTTGGTTTTTTAGGAACATTTAAATATAGATCTTCAAGATCTATTTATATATTTTAATTAATGATTTAATTTTTAATTGTACATCATAGTTTAGTCCTTACCTTTTCTCTTTTTCTCTTCTTTTCATTTCTGCTTTCTGTCTCTCCTTTGCTTCACCCATCTTCATCTTCTTTTCTTTACAAACTCGATGGCATATATATAGCAAAACATGAATAGTGAAAATACTATTCCTACTACCATTTCATTTGCCATATTCACCGTTAACACTATTTCATCACTATTCCATCTATCACATTTATCGTGGTCAGTCACAAATTTCACAATACTCCTCTTGGATGACTATATACTAAAAATATGTCTCATTAAAAACTTGTCAAGGAAAAATCCGGTGGGATAAAACCCTTAGGCGAAAGGAAAAGAGTACAATATTCTTGTGTTCCATAAAGTGATATTGGATACGTTCAGATTGTCTCATTAAAACCTTACTAAAGAAAACCTTAGTTAAAGAGGAAAAAGAATACAATCATTAATATGATGACTCCTCCTCTACATAATTGATTTTTGAGTCGACGCATTCCAATGAGATGCATTAGTTTCTTGAATGTTATCGAGAGTAGTATCTTTGTGAATAAAATTGCCAGATTTTCAGTGGGTGTTCGGCCACTTGTTATTTTAATAGGTTATTTTAGATTTTAGTTATTTTAATAAGTTAAAATTTTTGTATCAAAAAGATAGTTGGATTTTTTTGTAGTTAGATGTGATGTTTGTGAGAGACAAAGTGAAATGATTATGAGTTTGATTTGATATTTTATTTTATTGGCTATTTTAGCTTATTTTGTCTTTTTGTAAATTTTAGTCCAAAAAGCTAAAAAATAGCTTTTGCCAAACACTGCCTAATTTAAACTTCTTTTTTGATTAAAATAGTCATAAAAAAAATGTCATATTCAAATCATAATTATTTTATTTTTTTCTTTTACACAAGTTATGATTTTATTTATTTATTTTTAATTTTTTTATGCAAGCAAAATCTAGTAGCATTTTTGTAAACACTTGACAATATCAAAGAAAACACTATTTGTATGCATAATCTTTGACCACAAACATTTTTTAATTGGAGATTCTTCTACACTACATTCGTCTAATCATCTTATTTTTGTTTTTTATTTTTTCTAGGTTACTTGTAGAATTAAATATAGTAAAAGTTTTTTGTCTAAATTCTTCTAAATAAACAACACCTCTATTTTCTCGAATTGTTAAATTCTCATTTTTTTTTTTCGATTTGGAGTTTTAAATGCGGTGGATGTTGAGGCGGAGAGCCACCTAAGTGGTAGTCCTTTTAGAAATGAGGAATGGATGGTCTCAAGTATTATCCTAGACAGAATTAAGTTCTCCAGCAACTTAAATATGGTTTTTTAGGAACATTTAAATATAGATCTTCAAGATCTATTTATATATTTTAATTAATGATTTAATTTTTAATTGTACATCATAGTATAGTCCTTACCTTTTCTCTTTTTCTCTTCCTTTCATTTCTGCTTTCTGTCTCTCCTTTGCTTCACCCTTCTTCATCTTCTTTTCTTTACAAACTCGATGGCATATATATAGCAAAACATGAATAGTGAAAATACTATTCCTACAACCATTTCATTTACCATATTCACAGTTAACACTATTTCATCACTATTTCATCTATCACATTTATCGTGGTCAGTCACAAATTTCACAATACTCCTCTTGGATGACTATATACTAAAAATATGTCTCATTAAAAACTTGTCAAGGGAAAATCCGGTGGGATAAAACCCTTAGGCGAAAGGAAAAGAGTACAATATTCTTGTGTTCCATAAAGTGATATTGGATACGTTCAGATTGTCTCATTAAAACCTTACTAAAGAAAACCTTAGTTAAAGAGGAAAAAGAATACCATCATTAATATGATGACTCCTCCTCTACATAATTGATTTTTGAGTCGACGCATTCCAATGAGATGCATTAGTTTCTTGAATGTTATCGAGAGTAGTATCTTTGTGAATAAATTTGCTAGATTTTCACTTGACCTTATTTGCTTAACATCAATATCTCCGCCCTTCTGGAGCTCGTGGATATAAAAAAATTTTGGAAAAATATGTTTAGTTGGTCATATTTGATATAGCCTCTTATGATCTGTGTCATACATGCGGCATTATCTTCACACAATATTGTCAAGATGCCTTTGATTGCGGACATTCCACATTTTTTCTGAATTTAATGAATCATAGATCTCAACCAAATACACTCTCTGTTGGCTTGATGGATTGCAAGTATTTCAAAGTAATTTGAAAAAGTAGCAGTCAATATTTGCTTCATAGATCGTAAAGAAATAGTTATAACACAACATAAAACTTTTATGACTTTTAGAAGAAGTTATACATGGCATTGCTGACTGTACTGTACATATTAAACAACGTGATCAAATTCACCATCAAAACAATCATTCTTCATTAGATGACCAGATTTTTGAGAAGTGGATTTCATCAACAAATCTTTTAAAATTTTGTCTATCCATATACATTTTGTATTCAATTATGCATTCCTAACATTATCGTTGAATATAAGAAAGCATTGGAAACAAGAACCATAATGAAAAGAAAAACTTACAAAAATAAAAAAATTTGTACAAAAATATATTTGGTTTTGTTGGGGCCAACTATTGGGGATCGTAAAGAGGCCGAATGGCTGAACTTGGAGAGTTGGAATATAAATATAGTATTCGGCTTCGTCCTGCAATTTCAAATCCTACCCTATTCGGTCAAAAGGCCGGTTGGGTAAGGGGCCGAGTGAAACGCAGTTTGCTTTACAAGAAGCCGAATGGCGAACTAAAGGTAGGCCCAGCCCGAGGCCCAAGAAAGAAAATATATAAATAGAAGAACATTAGCCAGAAAGAGGTATGTGGGAACTATTATGCTTAACTTAGAATACAAGTAATCTTGAGTGTAGAGACTGACTTGCCCGTCGGAGTGCTAATTCTGGCACCGCTGACCGGAGTGTTTGTTCCTTTTCAGGTGACTAGCAGAGGATCATTAGCATCCCCCAGGATCAGAAGAGTATTTCCAAACCACTTCTCCACAATTGGCGCCGTCTGTGGGAATACTCAATCACATCCATGGCAGGCGTAACAGAAGACCCTCCGATAATCACTGATGAAACCACGCAGAGAGATGACCTCACTCCAACAAACATGCTTGGACCGGAGACTATCCCTGCAAGACGCGCTTTGAACTTCGCCTCACCCTCGACTCCAGAGCATGAAGTAATGCAAGCGATCATGGAACAAGCAAAGCAAAACGAACAAAGGTTCGAGAAGGGGCGATTTGAAACTTCCAGTTCCTCTGAAGAGAGTCCACGTATAAGGCATAAGCGCAGAAGAAACAGCTCAAATGAAGAAGACCAGCATGATCCCTTTGTACGACGGATCGCCAGAGCAGTTCTGCCAAAAAAATTCAAAGCTCCGTCGTTCACTCTCTATGATGGAAAATCAGACCCCATCGATCACATCCGTCACTACAAGCAAGCCATGACATTGCATGCAGACGATGAGGCCCTTATGTGCCGAATATTTTCCAACAGTTTGGGACCATTGGCTGTCAGGTGATATTATAAACTGGAGTCGGCTTCGATCAAAAGCTTCCATCAATTACAGAAATCTTTCAGGGCCAGATTCATCACCAATGAGGTCCAGCAAAAACAAGCCGACTCTCTCTAGGCAATGCAGATCTAGCCAGGAGAAACACTAAGAGCGTATTCGACGCGTTATTGGGAGTGCTTTAATCTTGTCGATGACGCTTGTAACGACTCCATGGCCATCACCGTCTTCAAAATGGGTTTGCATCCTGACAGTGCTCTCCGCAGTTCTTTCACTAGAAGACCCCCCAAGACGGTCTGGTCGTTGATGAAGAAAGTTGAAGAATACTGCAAAGTAGAAGATGACGCTTTGCGAGTTAAAGTCAGGAACACAACCAACAAGATAACTCCTTTTGAAATTGCTCGACCAATAAATTCTGTACCACCTCAGAGCCCTGAACTACGGCATCGGGCCAAACGAGACAAGAGACGGGATTCCCGCCGATCAAGCGACTAATGCTCCCACCGAGAAAATGAACAACTGCAAGTTAACAGTAGGCGCATGAGGCAGGCTGACAAGAAATATACGGAGTTGATAGAGCTGATCAGTGCGGTTATGTCCAAAATCCAACACCTTCCGTTCTTCAAATGGCCGTCGAAAATGGTGGGACCTCCCGACACGAGAAGACGAGATAGACGGTGTGAGTATCACAAGGACCATGGCCATGATACTGAGAGTTGTTATGCACTGAACGATCACTTGAAGGAATTGGTACAAGATGGCCGGCTACAACAGTACGTCCGAAAAGGCAACCCGACCAAAGCAATAGCCTGAAGACAGGATTCACCTCCGTTCGGCGTGATCCACATGATATATAACCTGCCAATGTCATCAGCGGTGCATACGATTCAGCCGAACTCTGACCCTCAAAACCACCTCACTCCGACTAAACGGCCCTATGAAGCCGCGGGCATTACTTTTGATGATTCAGATTTGGCCGGAGTAACACTGCCCCACATTGATCCCTTGGTAATTGAGTTACGTGTAAACCGGTTCACAGTTGAGCGTGTACTCATTGATCCGGGGAGCACATGGGGAGTTATGTACTATAAGACATTTACCAAACTCGGCTTCTCCGAATCGTATCTCTCTCCCGCCCCGTATCCACTATTCAGCTTCGACGCCAATCCAAAGTACCCATTGGGGAAGATCACACTACCCGTTCGAGCAGGCTTTCGAACAGTGGATGTGCAATTCTTAGTCGTCAAGCTGCCGTCGCCGTATAATCTCATCATGGGGCGATCTTGGTTGCATACTATGAAGGCCGTGCCAAGCACCTATCATCAACTACTACGCTTCTCGACAGAATGCGGTATTGAGCAAATCCGTGGCTCCTAGAAATTGGCATAAGCATGTTATCTCCTTGCTGAAAAAACGCCAAAGGAGCTGCAGGTGAATTCTATTGAGGTGCCAAATCGAGAGAGCCTCGACGATGTTGGGCGGCTCCCATATGAAAAGGCCACGGAAGGCTTAGACCGGGCTGAAATTGATGGAAGCCCAAACAAATTCTTCATGGTCGGCGCATTCCTGAATCAGGCCGACAGACAGCAGCTAATCTCTTTCCTACTCAGCAACCTTGATGTCTTTGCGTGGACTCCATATGAGATGCCAGGTATAGATCCGTCCATTTCACAACACCGTTTGAATGTTGATCCTAAGTGCAAGCCGATCATTCAGAAAAGCCGGTGGTCAGCCGCAGAGCACACTGACGCCGTTGTTGAGGAGGTTGACAGGCCGCTTGACGCCGGGGCAATCAGAGAAGTGACCTACCCTACATGGCTCTCTAATACAGTGGTGGTGAAGAAGTAAAACGGGACTTGGCGAGTGTGCGTCGATTTCACGGACCTCAACAAAGCCTGCCCCAAGGACTGTTTTCCCCTACCCAGAATTGACCAACTTGTAGATGTGACGGCATGCCATTAATGTATGAGCTTCCTCGATGCTTACAAAAGCTACCATCAAATCGCCATGCATCCAGAGGACCAGGACAAAACAACATTCCTCATCCTAAGAGGAACCTATTGTTATAAGGTTATGCCTTTTGAGCTGAAGAATGCAGGGGCAACCTACCAAAGACTGGTCACCGCCATGTTCAAGGAGCAACTCGGCCACACTATGGAAGTGTACATTGACGATATGGTGGTCAAGTCCAAGGAAGAGCAGAATCATATAGCCGATCTAGAAGAGACTGTAGACACCCTATTTTTGACCGTCCTCAAGACTTGGACGTCACCGTTTGAACACTCGGTGATCATCCATGTTCGTGTTCGTCTTGAGTTCTCGGAGGTCTCGGCTACGCGCCTTGCCTCAAGACCTCTCGACTTGCCTGTTTTGTGTTTGGTTTTGCACCAAACACTTGTATTTTGTTTCTGAGGGGCAGGGAATGGCTTGTTGGCCATCCCCACACCTCACCGGCCATGGCTTGATGGCAAATGTTTTGTCGATCGGCACTCTGTTTGGTCGGTCGACCATTTATTTGATCAATTTGTCATTTTTGGCTGGCCGATCACTGTGCATCTGCTTTTGGCCGATATTTTGTGCCAGCTGTGATAGCTGGCACCCACTTTGCACTCCCTCCATACACGTGTATGGAGGGATTTCACTCTTACTTAACTTGTTTTGTAAGCTTTGCAAGAGTGATCCTCTATAAAGGGAGGTCTCCTCCTCCCTCATCAAGGGTTACAAAAGAAGAGTTCCAAAGGTCTGAATTAGGGTTAGGTTTTGTGTATCTATTTATCTCTATATCTCCCTCTCTTTTGCTCTTTGTGTGTGTTCAAAGGTGTTTTGTTCTTAGTTTTGCACTAGGACACCTAGTATCACACCTTACCTTGGCTGTTAAGGAGCCAAAGGGGTGTTCTTGAAGTTCTTGAGTGGATTCAAGCTTGAGGAAGCAGCTGGAGCTCAGTTCTTGAAAAGGGTCTTCAAGGGTAAGAACTTTGCTCTTTGTTCCCCATTTTTGCATAGGCTTTTAGCCATCCTTGCATCTGTTTTTAAGCTTAACTTATAACATATAAAAGTTCTGATTTTAAGTGCTTAAAATAGTTTTTGAAGGTTGTTTTGGTGTTTGGGGTTGTTTAACCCCTCTTAGGCCTTGTTTGGCCCCCATTTTGTGTTATTTTGGTGAGCTCTGGGACCACCTTGTTTGGGCCTCCTCACCACTGAAATCCAGTGAGATTTTAGTGGTGGGGATGGTTCTTTAAGGTCCTAAGAAGGAGAGGGCCATCCCCTCTCCTTGTTGCCTTCAATATTGGCCATTTTAGCCTCATGTGTGAGCACATTTCTTGAGTTCATGTTGGCCATGTCTTGAGTGTCATTTGTGCTTATTTTGCCATGATATAGCACTTTTTAAAGTTGGTTTAGACACACCATGCTTGCTTTGCATACTTGTCTTGTAATGCCATGAAATTGCCTTAACATGTACTTAGCATCTAGACCACTATGCTTACTTGTTTTGGCCTAGCTTTGCGAAGCTTTTACGCATAGTTTAGTATGCCTAAGGTCTATTCGTGGTTGTTTTGGCCATCCATGACATGCTTTGTATAGTCACCTTGCATTTTGGCTTGTTAGCCTTGGGTATGTGAGTGTTGAGCATGCATTGCTTGGCTTGTTTCAGTGGTTTGGCACCACTTATAGCATCATTTTAGTCCTTGTGGTATGCTTGTTTGCTTGCATTTGCTGTTCCTTTAAGGCCTTAAAGAGTTTGTGTTTCATGCTCCATGAATGTGTCATTGTGTATGCCATCATGTTTAGGTCTCTAGGATGCCATGTCAATGTGCTTTTTTGGCTTTGTTTTAATATGCTAAAACTCTGATTTTGGTTGTTCAAATCATGTCATGTTTGGTTTTGCTAAGTGTAGTTCAATACCTCTTTGGTGAGCCTTAAGCTTTGGGCTTGCTTGCATGCCTTAGTTGCATGGTTTGTTTGGTTTGGCACCTTTTCTAGCATGCTTTTAGAGTTTAACATGTTGGTTATATATCCATGCTTGCCCCTTTTAAGTGTGCTTAAAAGTCGCTCTTTTGTGCCTTAGTCTTTAGGCCAACTTGCATGCATGTTTGTATGTATTTTAGACTTCATGTTCTTGGCATTTGGCCACTGTTTTGGGCCTAGTAGAGAACTGTCCATCTTGGTGTAAGTCCATCATTCGCATGTTGTTGCATGCTCGCCTTGTGTGTTGTTGCATACTTGGCCTATCGCATGTGTTGCATGCTTGAATCACATTGCATTTGGCATGCATCCTTCCTTTTCCTTTGGTTGCTTAACATGTCACATGTCTTGCATGTTTGTTTGTTGGCATTACATTTTGCATGCTTGTTAGCTTGCATACTTGTTACATGTTTGCATACTTGCCTCCATGTTCATGTTGCATACTAGCCTATATGCTTAGGTTGCATTTGGCATGCATGCCTTGCCTCTTGAATCGATTATGATAGAGGTTGGGTCCATTTGTTTGTTTGGTTTGCATTACTTTTGACATCAAAATACATACTTAGCTTCTTGGACCATCACGCATTGAAATGCGCGATTAGTGGTCCGAGGGTCAAGGATCATCCTCCTTTGAGTCATGAACATGATAAAGAGGGTGTTGGTGCACACATTTGCTTGAAATGAATTGCCATGCCATGTTTGCCCTCTGCTACTGTCAAACCAGGATTCTGCAGGAATGGATGGCTGGTCGACTGCCTAAAGTGCTGACCGACCAATAATATTTGGCCGAGAGCTGAATATTTGGTCGATGACCAATTCCCTATAGCCGGTGGTGTTCCCCCTTGGCCGGTGACATCCCACAACCTTCAAGGAGTGATGCTGAAGCATCCTTGGGATTTGTGCAAGTCTCAGAGATGCAGAGTAGTATAAACAAAGGCAGCTTGTGCATGGTGACGAATTTCCGAGCGAACCCGAGCACGCATGCATTGGACCCTTTTCCCGAGGCTGTTTTATTGCTTTCTTAGCTTAGTTAATTTGCTTAACTAGTTAAGTGGTCTGTAATATTTAATTAGCTAGAATAGTTGATTTATTTATTCGGGTTTGTATTATTTATTCAGTCTCTCCGAGAGAGAGCATAATTGTGTAATAAGTGTGGGTGGGTGCGTGCGTGCATGTCTTCCAACCCCCACTTCTTTCTCCCTTTTACTTACCTGCTTTTGATGGTTAGTACTAGGGCACATTTCATTTAGCATACCTTATGCTATGCATGTGTGCATCATTCATTTGTATTGCATGTACCGGGCTCGGCGCATCATACTAACTGCATAAGTATTTCAAACCCAAACTTGAATACATGCTATTAGTTGCATGTCACATGCCATCTCTAGATTAGTCGAGCCTATTCTAGTTGCATTTTGTATGCGATGCATTAGTCATTTAACATGGACTTGGATCATACATTTGATTGCTAACAAGTTCCTTGTTTTGGCTTGGAGTACGATGTAAGTATTTATGCTTTAGCATCTCGCATGAGTGTGAATGATGACATGACAGCATGCTTACCATGTGGCTATATGCTTATGTGATATATCTGCTGGAATGCCTGTGGGTGAAGGTTGGATTGTTTGAGTTGGAACAACTCATCAAAATCCGTG
>NW_021027269.1:2152762-2191860 GCF_004153795.1 Camellia sinensis | reverse complement strand
CTATAACTCTCATATCAAAAATATAATTAATTATTAATATCCCTTAATTTAATGACTTTTAATGAAAAGTATACTAAATATATAAATAAAAATAGAAGCATATTAATTCATTTTCAATTCAAATTTGATGAGCATCAAAATATGGAAAGCATTCCATTAATTTAAATTTAAAATTTAATGATTTATCCATAAATATATAAGTTTTAAATTATGATCTATTCCATGATTATTCTATATATCTTATATACTATTAATAATTGTAAAAATTATCATTTATTAAGGTAAAAGTTGTAAATTCTTTTTTCGCTTTTTTTTTTTTTTTTGGTTTAATTTTTGTTATAGTTTTACAATATGATTGGTCTAATAATTAATTTTATATTCTTAAAAATAAAATTCAAATTCGAATTCTTGCTTAAATTAATCTATATAATAAAGCAGAATTGGTTTTGAAAATATATAAATATAATCAAAGATACATTTCGTTTTGAACGGCTAAAAATGAATCTTATATTTATATTAATAGTTTTCAGATCAATTATAGTTCCCCGCCCAAACATTTCTCTCCTAAGCTTCCCCACTTACCCACGTCTCCCACCCTTCCTCTATATTCTCTCTCCATCTTATTCTGTAACACTCCCAAAAGTAGCACACACTAAATATAACTCGAAGGCATACATAAAAATGCAACAAAATTAGAGTATAATATTCTTTCATTTCATAACATTAATAGTAAACAAAGGTTTACATAAAATAGATTGTCTTTCCAAGGCATACACTTTCCAAGTCTTGGCTTGGTTCAATAAAAGTGAGACTAAGCTCAATACAATTTTTTAGCCCTAAGCATAACAACAGTGAAACAAAGCAAGAAGCTCTTGCTTTCCAAAAGTCCCTCCAATACTATTGGCTTGGTAGAGGTTCCCATCAATTACTGAACATATTTTTCCCAATAAGGTGAGCCACAGCCTAATAGGAATAATTACACAATATATGAGGTTTTAAAAAAGGTATAAGTGCAAGTTCATTTACAATGCCGAAAATAAAAATGATCACATTGTATAGTCATCAGACACCAAGTTCATATATCATTTCATTTCCTTTCAATCCGTTTTCAAATACATGAGCCAATTTCATTATTTCAATAACCCAAATGAGACTACAGCTACAATGGTTCACAATTTCACAAACAAACACCAACCACTACCAATTGCCATTTTAAAGATAATTTCGTCCGCGGAAATCAAACACCTCATGTATAATTTCGGGACTTGCACACAGGATACCTGGCAACTTAATTATAATGGAGTCTATCCCTTTCCTCCTCCCAAACATAGAGTCGCATCTCCTTTTTCCTCCTAACAGCATACATATACAATGTATATAAACATGAGAGGGGAGATTTTGCACGTTAGTACGGCGAGCTACAGACGCAGGATCTGTTTTTGCTCGGTCTTAAGACGCTGACCGGCGCGAACCAAGCCTGGCCGAGCTAAACGACTCGGAAATATCCGGCACTGCACGCAGCAAAGTGCGAGCACCGGAGCTCGGATAGCCTCGGGCTAAACTGAGGACAAGCGGCTAGTACAGTCTCTGACCGGTGAGGCTGAGATGGGCAGAGTCCAGAGACCCTCGGATGAAGGTAAAACAGACGGAGGCCGACGTGCCTCACAACCGTCAACTTAAGCCCGGTCCATGGCCTTCCCCCGCCGCCCCTTTGCCAAGGGGCAGTCCGGTGGGGGCATAGCGCGGTTGAGCGCCTGTAGCGATAGTTCTTCTTGGGAAATAGGCCGGTCGTGGTACTCTGCGGTCAGGTGTCCACCTGGGCCAATGGCACGAAGGAAGAAGACATCTACTCTACATAACGCCTCAAAATAACGTTAGGCAGTTCTGCATGTACTGTTGGGAGGACTAAAGCCTTTACACGTGTAAGGTGGTGAGAGGCGAGTACTGCCACTTGTGCATGGAAGGAACAGCAGAAGTAGTGCGCGCATGATCTTGAGGCTGCATGGCAACGTTGAAATAAGGAGGAAGGCGAACGGTAAGAGGTTTATGGCAACTTCTTTCTGAAAAGAGACACTCCTCCTCTCTCACGTCTTCTTCTTAAGTGAACTGAACTTTGATCGTCGAGGGTTATCCGGCATACCACCGCGGCCAGCTCCACCGTTTCTGTTGCCAGGTAGAACGCCGTCAAGAGAAGCTCAGAGTACCAAGGAGTACGGAAAGCTGAGGATATTTCGCCCCCGTACAATTGGCGCCGTCTGTGGGAAGTTTTTTGATACTCACTCCTTGTTCTAGAGCTTCTTCGACTATTTCCATGGCCAACAACGGCGAAGCCCCTCTTGTCCGTTCGTCGATGGCGTACCTGAGTACGTCCGCTGAAGAGAAGGTCCTCTGAATATTCCCAGCCTAATGGCAGGCCTAGAAAACTCTTTCGCGAGTGCGCGAGACAAACGCGGAAGGAGTGCCGATCGCTCGCAGAGTCCTAGGGGCCGCGACGTGAGCCGGGGGGAGTCCCATGCACGCGCCTGGAGCACAAACTCAAGGACCAGACGCGTATTCGCAAGATGGCGGCGGAGATAGGCTGCTAAACGCAGATCAAAGAGAAGGGTGTGCTGGAAGAGGGCAACTCAGTGAGCGGCACCCCGTCCTCGTTGGAGCAGTCGCCGCAGGGGAGGACCCACCTCTCTCTCCATCACCAGGAACTATGGGGTTGGGGGCTCTAACCAGGGGGAGAGCAGGTCCTCTCTCGGCGACAACACATACCGCCCCTCCAGCCCGACGAGCCGACCGTCGGGATCCTTTTTCTCTACACGTTCCAAGGGACTTTGAGGGACTGTATTGGAAGAGAGGGCGGCGCTGTCCCGGAAAAGACTCGAAGAGTGCCGGCATTGCAGAGGTTAAGTGCCCTAGTGGTTGCAGTGAGAAGTGGCGATGCCACCCGCGCCAGAGTTGATGGCCCCCTGTTGCTGGAGGACAAAGAGCTGGCGCGACTTAAGCCACACACTGTCTCCAAAGATTGGAGTACGCCACCCCGCGATTCCACCAGCCAAAGTTTCACTCTGTACGACGGAAAACGGATCCGTACATGCACGTGAAGGTCATTATCGCGGGTGATGCTGGCCACCGGCGCAACGACGCTTGATGTGTCCTATATTCCTAGCAGCCTAGGGAGAGCTGGGTCTAAAGTGGGTTTGAAAAGGCTCCGGAGGGGAGTATATGAGGGTTGGCACAGCTAGCAGAAGCCTTCGTCACCAGATTCAAGACCAAACCTTCGAGACGCCGAAAGGAGTCGACCATACTCCTGGGCGTCAGATGGAGTCTGGGTGTTCATTGAAGGCAATACAATGCGAAGTACTTGGAAAACTTACAATGAGATCCTCGACTGCCCCACCAATCTGGCGATCACTAGTACAAACGGGGTTCCCGTAGGACAGTAGGCTGCGAGATTCACTCACGTGCATCAACCTACAACCTATGGAGTCGTTGATGCAGCGGATCAATGAGCACTTCGTGTGGAGGATGATACCGGCCCTCCGCGACCCGAGAAGGTTATCCGTCGCCCGGCGGATAGGGGGTCGCGGGGAAGGAGTCCACTCGAATTGGGCAGGAGAAATAGCCGCCAAACAAACAAGTCGAAAGAACAGCGCCATGGTCCAAACGTGATGACAGAAACAAGGGGCGGCCCGAAACGACGGGCATACCCTCGCCGTGATGCAGCGGAGATGCAAAGAAAATTGGAAGGCGCGGACTGGGATCACCACGGTGTTTTAAAAATCCCCATCTACCGCATTCTAGCGAGATTCAATAGCGAACCCTTTCGTCGTTGGCCGACCAAGTTGGGGAGTCCAGAGAGCTTCAACTAAAAATATCGCTGCATCCTTTCATGAAGAACGGGGGCACCGAACAAAAGGACTGCCTGCCGCTCAAGCAACCTTAGAGGAGTTGGTAGCTGCGGGGCATCTTGACAAATACATAGATGGGGGCAATCCAAGGCCACGCCGGCAGACCAAGTCGAGCCAAACGGCCTGGCCGCCCTAGAGGCGCCTCCGCAGGTGTAATCAACGTCAATCCACAGGAATCATTGAATCGGCCAGGGTTTGCGAGCTGAGGGGGATGATCAAGAAGGCCGAGCACATGAGGGAAAGTGCTTTCCTGTTCCAGCCAGTGTGAAGAAAGGGAAGATCGAAAAAAGGGACATCCCTTTCATTCTCATCCAGGACTTGGAAAGAGTTCAGATGCCGCACAACGACGCCTTCAGTCAGTCACTCTTCGCGTCAAGGACTTGATATCAAGAAGAAATCTTGATCGATCAGGGGAGTTGTGAAAATCGGATGTATTATGACTGCGTTAAACAGATGAAGTTAGAAGACAAGGACTTGGCCCCTCGACCTCTCCTTTTTTGGTCGGTTTTCACTCACAGCCGGAGTGGCCAATCGGAAAGATTATTTTACCGTCAACAGCAGGTTCAGTAGTAAGGCCAGTGGAAGTTTCTGGGTGCTCAAAAGTTCCTTCCACCTACAACTTGATCTTAGGTAGGGGCTAGCTGCACGCCATGCAAGCAGTTGCCTTCGACCTTGCCACCAAGTCATCGCGCTTCCGGCGTCGAGCGGGCAAGTAGAGGAGTTTGGGAGAGCCAGGTGATGCAAAACAATGCTTCGTTTGCGGTAAAATGGTAAACCGAGCAGCAAAGGGTTTTGTCCAAATGAATCGAGGGGGCCCGAGGAAGATGAGGTCCTTGAAGACGTAGGAAGGAAGGCCGAGGAAAAAATCGGTCGAAAGAAATTTGTGGAAAGTGCGCTTGAGACGAAACGATCCAAACTAATTCTTCCTCTTGGGATACAATCTTTGTCTAGCGCCTGAGCGAAGTGGATTATGCAATTCTTGGTTTCCAATTTGGAGGCCTTTGCTGGACGCCTTAACGACATGCCTGGCGTGACGGCCGAGCTTCATCTGTCCATCAGTTGAATGTTTTCCCCAATGCACGGCCAGTCATTCAAAAGGACGCGCCGTTCGCCTGCACCAATGGCTGAAGTGGTGGTGAAAGAAGTAAAGAACTTTTTGTTGGAAGCCGGGGTATAGAAGAAGTCAATACCCTCGGTGGATATCCAAACGGTGGTTGTTCCAAAGAAAATGGGCAAGTGGCAGTCTTGCGTTGAACTACAAGAACTGTCAACCGGGCTATAGTCCTAAGGATAGCTTTTCCCTTCCTCGGATTGAACCAGCTGGTGGATCTTGACGCTGCCATCAGAGGTTTGCTTCCTGGACACTTGTCGCGACTACCACCAGATAGCCATGCATAAACAAGACAGAGGGGGGGATGGGAAAAATGGTAGATAATCGTTCACCACCCCAGAGGAATTATATTGTTACAAAGTCATGCCGTTCGGGCTAAAGAACGCGAAGCAACTTCAGCGGATGGTTACTAAAATGTTCGCTCCTCTCTGGGCCGAACAATGGAGGCCCCTACATCGACCGATATGGTGGTAAAGAGTAAGGAGAAGTCTGAACACCTTCACCGACCTAGCAGAAATGTTCGCCATACTTAAGCACCAATAAGCTTCGTCTGAACGCCTCCAATGCGCCTTCGGAGTTGGCACTGGGAAAAGTTTCTGGGTTTTCCCTGGTTACAAAGCCGAGGGATTGAAGCCGACCCATCCCAGATCAAAGCGATACGCTGAGCTGGAGCGGCCCAGAATTCTACAAAGGACGTGCAACATCTTGCAGATGGCAGCTGCGCTGAACAGATTCAATCAGCCTGGTCTCGATCGTTGCAGGCCTTTCTTCAAAACTCTGAAGTCAGTTCTTCTGGGATGAAAAGTGCGACCGTGCACTGGCGGACTTAAAAAGCGTATCTCTCTCAAGCCCCAATTTTGGTCCACGCCTCAACCAGGGCGAAGAGCCTATACCTCTACTTGGATGTTTCTCAAACAGAGCACGCGTGAGCGCGGTATTAATTCGTGCTGAAAGGCATCGAAGACAACCTACCAATCTTCTATGTAAGGCAAGACCCTGCTCCCTGGCGCAGAAAAAAAGATATCTTCCCTTGGAGAAATTGGCGCTTGGCCCTATGATGGCGTCGAGAAAGCTGGCACACATAATTTCAATGCCATACAATAGTTGTGCCTGACCGAAATTCCTCTCAAGGTGCTCTTTGGAGAAAGGCCGACTTCACCGGGGGATTCTGAAGTGGGCCGTGGAATTGGGGCAGTACGACATCAGGTTCCGGCTCCGCACCGCGGTCAAAAGCTCAAGCTCTTAACAGATTTTGTGGCGGAAATTCGCCCTTGGGACGCATTTTACCAGTTTGCCCTGATTGATTTGGTTGGTGGCGGATTTAGCAACACCCAAGGTTTTTGGGCAACGGAGACAAGGCCGTTGGCTCACACTGGGAAAAGGGCAAAGTTTGACCGAACTAAGCAAAGTCCGACAAACTTCGTTGGAAGATGAACCCAGTGGAGACGAGAAAAAAGACCAAAGCGAGCCAGCCAAAAGACATAGGATTTTTTTTAATTATTTAAAATCAAAAAATTAGAAATTTTAGTTTGAGATATTAGAGCTCCCACAAAACTTGTGGTTAGAAACCTCCTTTTACTTATATAATTTTGGACTTAAAATTTTTGATTAAATCAAATTATTTATTTATTTATTTTATTTATTATATATATATATATTATACACCCTTAACATATTTATTACACCACTGCTCACTTTCTAAAATTAACAAACTCTTAACCACCCCCAACAAATATTTTTAAATCTCACTTTTATTACTTTTTGTCATGCAACACGCTTTAACAAATAATTTTAGCTATCCCATTTGGATGCCCTACGGAGGAGGTTGCAAGAAAACCTGAGGCTGCACTCTTCATAGCACGGAGAGAGAGAGAGAGACAGAGATGGAGAAGTACTTTGGGAATGCGTACAGAGGAGACCCGGGAGTTCCACACGCCGACCCAGATCGTTTCGTAAACATCTGGATTGGATCTTTCGCTTTCTCTGCCCTCACTTGGGTCAATCCTTACATGTGGCAGCTCTCTAATCAATTCAAGTACTCTCTCTCCCCCTTGGTTTGTGTTCTTTACTATTATGAGTCAATTCTTTCTTTTTGATGAATTCTGTTTAGGTTTTATGTTTCTCTTAACAGATTTGTGTATTTTCCCGATATGGGTCATTTTGAAAAGGAATTTGTGGTTAGGGTTTATGTTTTCCCAACAAATTTCAGTGTTTCGGCTGAGTCTGTAGCACAATCTCTCTCTCTTTTTTTTTTTGCGCGTGTGTGCGGATTATGAATTAGTAGTGTTGATTATTACACTCTGTTTGGATGCGGTGATTTAGTGTGAAATTATAAGAAATAATGAGAAAGATAACTCTTTTCTCATGTTTGGTTTATAAGTTGAGTGAGAAATGGTGAGAATGGATGAGAAATGGTGAGGAAGAGAGCTCCCTTACTAGGCTTATTTCATTTGTCACCAAAAGTTGTGAGATTTGGTGAGAAACAAATTGATTGATTTGGTTGTAAAATATTTATAATACCAAGATTCCCCTTAAAATACAAATGAAGAAAAAAGAAATCTCACTCATGTCCCATTCTCACATCGTTTGCCGTCTTGCTCATCCAAACGTCATCCAAACATGATAGTGGGAAAACACAACCATTTCTTTTCTTTTCTCTCCCTATGATCGAAATGGAGTGTTAGTTACCATTGATTCTTTAAATAAGGTTAGAAAAAACCCGAATAAATTTTGTTTGAATATTTGTACATTGTAGTTGTGACCGCCGACTATCTATAAATGGTAGACCAATTAAACTTTCTTGTTGTAAATCATAATATGTGAATTCTTAATTGACTTGATTTCAAAGGCATGATTAAAATAATAATTTGTTGAAGTTCTTCCAGGCTTGTTTGGATTTTTATGGAAATTAATTTGTCATATTGCATCTATTATAGACATTTTTTGTGCAAATTAATCATTATAAACTGGGCCTTCAAAAAGTGAGAAATGGGGAGGGAGATTCTTTTTTTTTTAAAAATTCCAAATTGTACTGTGAGACCATGAAATATCCTCTCACATGGATGTTGTAGAGATCCAACGAAGAGATGAATTTTGTCCCTGTGTCTGCAAAGATGAGCATGATTGGCGCCACCCAACCGAGGTTGCTGGTCGGAGACACTCTGATGCTAAAGTTAGCTCTTTTATTGGAAGAATGAATGTATAGAAATCAAGAGTGTTTGTGTGCTGTGTGGGGGAGAGAGATTACTTGCCTCCTTCTCTGAGGTGCCTCCCTCTTTATATAGATGGAGGGGTCTGATATTTGTTTGGGTTAAACCCCTTGTAGGCCTTGTTTGGTTTAGTCCCAATAAGTTAATTTATTATTTTCTGGCTCCCACAATTGCCCCAAAACTTTCATTGTCTGTGGTAGAAGGAATGAGAGTTTTTCTTGTTGAGTTACTCTGTTCAAATAAATGTTAGGTCTCTTGACAAAGAATACAATTGATAAATAAATAACATGAATACAGTTGATGAATGAATAACATAAATGAATGAATGAATGATTGGATGAATGTATGTATGTATGAATGTATGCACAAATATATGTGGCACATCCAATAATGCGCGGCACGATGGGACCATATAGGTCTAACATAAGGACCCCTTGGGTCTACATCCGATATCTCTGTAACGATGGGCCACGGTATTGTTACCTCCGGGCAAGGGCCACAGGCCGTGGTATTATAACTCCCGGGCGAGGGTGTAAGCCACAATATTATAACCCCCGAGCGAGGGTGTAGGCCACGGTATTATGTCCCTTGGGTGAGGGTGTAGGCCACGGTATTATGTCCTTTGGGCGAGGGTGTAGGCCACGGTATTATGACCCCTGGGCGAGGGTGTAAGCCACAATATTATGACCCCCGGGCGAGGGTGTAAGCCACAGTATAATGACCCCTGGGCGAGGGTGTAGTATATTGCCGAGTGCAAAGGTTGCTTCCAAAAATAGACGTGCTGAGCTAGAAATATATGGAGCTCCAAAATATGGAGTCGTTTGTTGGTGTTGGGCGGCGATCAAATGCAGACATTGTAATCCGTGTCAAGGATTGCCTGTACGAAATAATAGCCACAAAAAAGTGGAAAGCTATAAAAACTATAACAATGACGGCGTGCAAAAATATGCGAAGAACTGCCCAGTGTGTAGTATGAGTGTATTGCCCCAAAACTGTCGCTTGCTTGGAGCTGTGTGAAAAGGAGCGGGAGTTTGGAACTCAATTGTCTTTGTATTGCTTGTACCAAGTTGGTCGAGTATGCAAAGGTGTCGAGATCTTGATCGGCTGATATGGCCCAAATGGAGAGCAAAAAAATGACTAAGATGTCCCAGTGGGCAATTGTTTTGCCTGTTGTTAGGCGAATAAAGTTGCCGAATACTGTGGCCAATGTTGCTGCATAAAGTTTGACAATGCATAAAGTTGACAAATAATGTTGTTTAGCCGAATAAAGTTGATGCACAGCCAAATAATGATCATGCATAATGTTGAATTAATAATGTTGCCGAATAATTTTGCCGAGTAAAGTTGATGCACTATCGAGTAACTAGTGTCAAAACATCGGTGTCCATTTCATATATAATGTGATTTTGCCGAAAAGTTGGTCAGCTACACTTGGGTCGGTGACTGTGCTGATCTTTTGGTCGGCGACTTTTCTTAGCTTTGCGGTGTATCGGCATCCCTTTGGAGTTGGATTTGCTAAGAACTTGATTGGCAATGGTTGCCAATTTATTGAAGTTGAGTTTCTTGTCCAACGTATGTTTGCCCCATTACTTTTGAATAAGATTTGTTATTCGGAAGGAATAAAATTGATTTGGGCCAAAATCGCCGAGTAGGCCGATAATAATTTGAAACGGATTCCGTGCCCCCGTTCGGTGCTGTGTCGATATTGAAATGAAGCCGAGACAAAGTAGGGTGCTTGGTGATATGCGAAGTGAGCCATTGCGCTCAATTTGTGAATAAAATCTGCAATATTTTTATTTTATTATATATATATATATATTTTTTGAGCTGAATTTGCAAATTCTGATCGTACGGATGGACTTGGAATGCGTCAAATAGCTGGAAAGGACTATTGGATCGCTGGGAGCAGACTCCTGAAGGCGTAATTGTAGCCAAAATGGATCTAACGACTCAGATTGATTGAGACTTTTGCTCCGCGAATCACTGGATAATTTCCCTCATGGCTTGGCAAAAATAAAAAATAAGGATAGTATGGGGTCAACAAGACTTGAACCCTTGCTTTGTAAGGAAATAAAGAACACTGAACCAAGGTTGTTAAAATCGGGATCCTACGATGGATCGTTGGAGGTGTTTATAGGATCGGATCGTAGAATCAGATCGAGGATCGTAAGATCCTACCGAAAAAGACAAATTACATAATAATTTAATTTAAATAAATATTTCTTATAAAATATACACAAAATGAACCTATATTTTATTAAAAAGAAGTGAAGATATTGTGAAAAATATAATACTCTATGTAAAATGTATATATAATATTATGCAATAGAAAACTCGGTGGTAAAAGTTCTGTATTTTATCAAAAAAGAAGGTGAAGAAGAAGAAGAATTCTATAACAAAATACTTTACAATGTACAATAATGCATAAAAAGTGAAGAAAAAATATTTAACAAAATTGGATATGAAAATAGATTAAGAACTCAAAAGAGTAGCTTAGTCGAATGATAAGGTTTGTCGTTAGTATCCCTGGTGGAGCAGATTCGAGTCACAAAAATAATTTCTCCAGAAATTGGGATAAAGTTGCAATCATCTTACCCTTCTTAGACTCCGCTAAAGCTAAGTTTGTTTTTCCGACTATTTAATTTTCTTAAATTACCGCAATATTTGAATGTTTGTTTCCTAATTTGTTTTTCTTAGTCTATTTGATTCAATACTACTTAATTTTTATTATTTATTTTGACAACATAAATTGATATTTAGACAATAAATATAAAATTTACAACAAAATATGTCATACAATACAAAACAAGGCTTGTAAATTGGATCGGATAGGATCGGATTCGGATCGGGATTCCACGATCCTATAAGATCCCACTACCAGGATCGAAAGATCCTACCTATAAGGAGTTTTTTACACGATCCGGATCGATTGTACTCAAATGGATCGTAAGATCGTAGGATCGTAAGATCCGGATCGGGATTCTGATAACCATGCACTGAACCATTGTGCCAAGTGTGAACTTGTGCTTGTAATTTGCACATTATATATTTAAGCTTAATTGTTCGGCTATTACGAGATGTAACTTAGCCGCAATCCACCGAATATTTTTTTTTTTTTGGTCAGTTCCAGGTTCGTCTTCTTCAGCGAAATAGTGGAATTTCAAGGCAAACTTTGATCGGCCTGTATAGCTTTGTTTCAAGTCTGATTTCGATGCCATTTTTTGCATTGGACTTGTCTCAAAGAGTACTTCACACTGGTATGGTCGAAATTGGTTTTTGAGAACGTTGAAAATTGCAGTTTGTTGAAATTATGGGCTGTTGCGCAATTATCGGCAAGTGTCGGTCAATTTTTTGCTCATCTGGTTAGTGGCTTTGGATTCCTTGAGTCGACGTGAATCCTCTGATATTGTTAGATGTGGATTTCAGCAAGTCGAGATGCTAGTTCTATGCCGATGCCGAGTTGCTAATATGTTGAATGATATGCCGAATTGCAACGGTAATGATTTGCAGAGTTGCTAATATGCCGAGCAAGTTGCCGAACAAGCCGAATAAGTTGTCGAAGTTGATAATAGGCCGAATAAATGTTGTCGAGTGATAATATGCAGAGAAGAAAAATTGAGTGATAATATGTAGAGAATAAAAATTGCCGAATAATCAATAAGTTGCCAAATTGTTCGTTGGGCCTGGATATAAGTTGGTTTGTCGGTGGTTGCCAAATAGGCGTGTGTTAGCTGTGCCGAGCTGGGCTAGTACATTTGGGTTGCCGAAAGCTGGATCAGCAATTCATCTTTGATTGTGCCGAAAATATTTCCTTATATCATTTGGTCTTCGACTTTATTTTGGCAACGTGGTTAGTTGGCTATTTGCTATCGCCGAATGAGTTAATTGGAGTGGCATCGCCGAATTGCGATGGCAGAGGAACATGAGTTGATAGGCCAATGGCGACGCGACGTAAGACGGGTTCCCAAACTGCTCAAAATAGTGGCCGAGAAGTGCCGATGTAATAACTCTTGATCGGATTGGAACTTGGCGAGTGAATGGTTGCCGATCAATTCGCTACAATGGGATGTTTTCGGTGCATAATGGCTTTGAACTCGGCTTGTAGTTGGCATGCATTAAAAATCAGTTGCTAATCGTCTTGTTACTTGTCGAGAACCTTTCTTAGAGGAGCAAGGGCCAATTGGTGACTCTTGAATTAGCCATATGTTGTTCTCAAGCCGTTTCACGCGGACAATCGCGTCACCATAAGGATGTCTACAGCGTTGCCGAGCTGAAGTTGGGGCGAGTCGGCCATGCTTAAGTGATAATTTTCGGTGGTGGAATTGTATATATTTTTCCAGTTGGTCGAGTGCCGTGAAACCATGCAAGCTTATATCACATTGTATGTTGCTGAGCAAGCTTTTTGTTGTCGAGATGTATGGAATCATAAATTGAGCATTGTTTCCAAGGGAGCCTTTCATGCAAAATTGTTAAAGAAGTGCACAGCTTGATATAAACAATATAGCTATATATGTATGGCTGCCGAATTGAGTGTATCCATCGGGGTGCCCCACGGGAAGGTAGGTGGTGATGATTATTGCCCTGGAAACAATATAGACGCTTGCCAGCCACTCGTCTTGGATTTTGATGTGCCAAAACCTGCGATTGGCAACCTCTTTTTGTCGTGCTGATGACGCGAAGAACCGGGGTGACGTTCGGCATGGCATTGGGAATTTGCTGATCAGGCTAACAGCCGAAATGATTGCCGAAGCAACATAAAAATATATATAAAGCTTTAAATAAAGAAACAATTCCTAAATAAAGAAACAATTCCAGGCGGAATTTGGAAGAGCCACCTTTTGTATAATACCGAAATGAAACTCCCATAAACAAAAGTCTGAAACCTAGTTTTAGAGGGAGAGTGAAAATGCTCTGCTTTGTTTTTGCTCTTGTTGGTTTTAGCAGGCAAAAATTGATATTCAAAAAACAACCCACCACAACTGGCATCACAGATATATAATATTATATGTACGTAGATATGCATATTGCGAATCAAGTGGAATCAAAATGAAAATGAGACCCAGCCGTGGGCAGTATTACTTGGAATTGAGTTTAATTTTGAAGAAAGTGCACTAACCTCAATTCAACCAATACATTTAATTATAGTAATATGTTTATTGCGTTCTTCGTTGATCTCGTTCAGTCGTTCCCACAGATGGCACCAATTGTGAGACCATGAAATATCCTCTCACATGGATGTTGTAGAGATCCAACGAAGAGATGAACTTTGTCCCTGTGTCTGCAAAGATGAGCATGATCGGTGCCACCCAACTGGGGTTGCTGGCCGGAGACACTCCGATGCTAAAGTTAGCCCTTTTATTGGAAGAATGAATGTATAAAAATCAAGAGTGTTTGTGTGCTGTGTGGGGGAGAGAGATTACCTGCCTCCTTCTCTGAGGTGCCTCCCTCTTTATATAGATGGGGGGTTTGATATTTGTTTGGGTTAAACCCCTTGTAGGCCTTGTTTGGTTTAGTCCCAATAAGCTAATATATTATTTTCTGTCTCCCACATGTACGATGCTTTAAAGATCAATCAATGGTGAATGCATGTGGGGTTCTCAACAATTCATCTGTGGATGATTAATCTAAAAAGAATTGGAGTTGAAAATAAGCCAAACCCAATAAAAATGATTCAGTGACATTTTGCGAAACTGCAAAATGATCAAATACCATCTGTTGTTGTACTGCTCTGACTTTTTTAGAGGCTTCATTCTAAATGATGAATGTTGCCTTGCATTCTCAATGCTTACTGTCTCTCTTTACTATTAGAAAATTCTGTTGTGAAATGATATTAACATCTCAACCTTTTATTTATTGAAAAAAAAAGGGAAGAAAAAGTTCACCTTCTATGAGTAAATGTATTATCCATTGTAACTCATTGAATTTTGTATCCATATGGTGCATTTATTTTTGTAAAGCACACTAAATTGTTTGATTAGTTCTCTTTCATCATTGTTCCTTTATGTTTTTTAAACTTTACATATTTCTATTTTCCCAAGCACAGTTAGAGACGATGGAATATGAAGTGAAAAAGTTGATTGAAGTTTAGGCTGTCTTTTTTTAAAATTTTTTTTTTTTCTAACACTTGGTTTTAATAGAAAGTACATGTGGTATTTGGTTTAAATACTAAAACTTTGTCAACTATTAGTTTTAAGTAAGATCATCATGTGGACACTCCTCAGCCCAAGGACAATCTCTCAAATACACATTAAGATGTTAACCTGTTTTTCTTTTCTTTGTTGATTCCTCTTAATGAAATTTTCCATGTTGCACGGGATTCTTCAAAATGATTTCTGCCATAGGATTTGAATCGTTTGTGCAAGGTTTGAATTGTAAGCTATAAATGCTTAAATTTTAGGATTTGAATCCTTTATACTTTTTTCATGATATCCAAAAAATTTCAATGTTTTTAATTGTTAACCCTCGTTTTGTCAAAACCTCCATACCAGACTTGCAGTCTGTAGTTGGGTACGTTGTCATGTTATACTGCTCTTGATGAATGATTGAAATTATCTTAAATCTGTGGTGTTGCATCTGCTGGATTGTGCTTTTGTTTACTTATTGTTTACTTATTGTTGGGGTATATGTGCTTGTTAATTGATTGTTAGTGCTAAGTATCTCATGTAAGGTTCTCCACGGCTTGTGAAACCCCGGGACTTCATTAGGTCATAGAAGCTCAATCTACCGAGG
Source organism: Camellia sinensis (assembly GCF_004153795.1). Classification (NCBI taxonomy): domain Eukaryota; kingdom Viridiplantae; phylum Streptophyta; class Magnoliopsida; order Ericales; family Theaceae; genus Camellia; species Camellia sinensis. The sequence goes on along the minus strand of NW_021027269.1, from coordinate 2,176,912 downwards.
AGGCTTGCTCTTGCATTTGAAAAATTTTGGAAGATAATTTCATAAGTTTGCTGTGTATGCTTTCACCTTCAACCCTTACATATTTCCCTATATGTTCAAATTTCTATGAACTTTTAATTCAAGCAACTAAGCCACATTTATGTTTCATGTTTATTTGTTTTCTTTAACCTATATTCCTACTAGTCCATTTGGTCACCATGCAGTTGAAATATGAATCTGTTCTATTGTTGATTTCATTACTTATGATAAATGGATATGGACACATACATGTTGCGCTTCTACACCGACAGAGTGTGATGGGCAACAACTCCTTGAATCTAGGTAGGGAAAATATGTGTTTATTTGTGAATTATAATTTTATCTGTCATTTTAAGGTACAAAACCCTGTGGACACAAAATGGGTGTTTTCTTAATGTAAATGGAAAAGGGAATGCTTAGCATGTAGACATTGGCATGTTTGTGTGTTTTGTGAATTTGTTATTCTTCAGAGACAGACATTTATGCCCACAAAGAAGGACGAGGCTTCACCTCTTCTTGATCTTGCTTCTGCTCTGCCATTGTGGATGAATGGCTCTTACTCAACAGGTCATTGAATTTGTGGAAACCAACCTCTCCTATGATTTATAGGCACTTTTAAAGGAAAACTGTGAATCTATTTTCTTGATTGATTGATGTAAAATGTATACAGATGTTTATACACAAAACTAGTTACAGATAACAAACTCTAACTAACTTTTATTCTAACTGCCTAACCACCACAGCTCACACAATTGTAACAACTTGTTTTTCTAAACACACACGACTGTGATGCACAAGGTGTTAATGTTAAATGATGAGGCTGCACTTGTGACATTGACTGAGATAGCTTATGCAACTGTTGTGGCATATGCTGCAGCTCAGGCTGCGGCTCAGTCTGTTGCTTTTGTGCCTTGAGCTGCAGGCCAGGCTGCGGCTCAGTTTGTTGCTTGGACTGCAACTCAAACCACTCTTGATGTGCTATCTTATCAGCTTTAGCTATTTATTGTTGACTTGTATTTTGTGTGAGTTTTTTTTTTTTTTTTTTGTTTTTTGTTTTTTTTTTTTTTTTGTGTGTGTGTGTGTGTGTGTGTGTGTTCTGCTATTGGGTGAAGTTCAGGTCGTCCTGGCATGTGGATCAAATCACATCTTTAAGCTGCAGCAATTCTGATTTTTTTCAGTTATTCTGACTCATACTTGGAATTCAATTACATAGGAACTACCAAGAGTTTGTGGTTTCGAGGCCACTTGATTTGGTTTACTGCTTTGACCCTGACATGTGTACTTCATTGTTTTTTTCTTTGTTGGGGGTGGGGTTGTTATTTAAGTTATTGAAAATATCCTGTGTTTTGCCTTCACACTTTGCTTCTTTCTTCCACTTTTTCTTCATTTTATTTTTCTTCTTTTTCTGACTCCACATCATTTAAGTTTACTAGTGGTATCATGTGTTCACACACTTAAATATGCAGTTGGCATGACAAAGCTATGTTGTTTGAGCAATATCACTGGAAGAAAGCAATGGCAAAGAAGCAGCCATATGAATTCAAGGTATGATATTTCTGTAGTCTTTAAATATGAAGTTTCAAATGAACCACTAGGCATAAAGGCACTAGGATTTTCTTATTGTGTTTTAATTGAACCTTTTGGTGTTGCAGTGGAACCAATATATGGACAAGGAGGCTCGAGACTCGTACTATTTCAACTGGCCTGTCTACTTCCGTTAGATTTTTCTTGCATATGAAGAACTATCTTGTTGAAATTTGACACTAGTGAGCAAAAGTAGCTTGAACATGTCTTTCAGTTTCTTATCCTTATCTATTTACTTAATACTGAATTACTAGTATGTTCCCTGATGCTATTGAGCTGTTCCTGCTAGAAATTTTGCAAGAAATAATGATGAATGGCTGATTTGGGCTTTTGTTATTGATATTTGATTCACGTAGTTGAGATTCAGATGGTAGGACGATGGTATGCGTTCATGATGAGATTTGATGGCTGTTACATGTGATGCCCCCTTTTTAAGAGTATAGATTTAGACACACTGATGTGCAGGTGTGCTTAGTTGTTTCTTGATAAAATTGCACCTATTTATTGTGGAATGCCTGCCTCATGGTCATACTAGTGTTACTTCAAAGCTAGTTATGCAAAAGGGCCTTGCTAAGCCTGGCTGTTCGAGCTTTGCATCGAACTTGTTTGCGATTGTATTTTAAATGTGTACCCCTGAAATTAATGAGCCCTTAAACTGGGAGATAAGTGGTAATCAAGGATATACTACTATGATTTCCTCTGCAATTGTCAATATTTAAATAAGCTGGAGGAGTGCCTACAATAGTTTGAGAATTGCAAATATGGAAAGATTGCAGGAGTGAATTGCTGATGAGTTGATTTCGATTTTGAGCTGAATTTTCTGGTTCTCATGTCAGGCTAATGAGCAAAATGATGTTTCTTTCTTGTCAGAGGCAAAGATTGATTTTCCATGTTTATTTTCTAGCAAATTTCTGTGCAACTGCTCGGGTGAACACTCTTCTGGTTCCTGTCTGTTATTTAGTTTCTTCTGCAACTCCTCAGATGAGGAAGGGACTGCAAGAGTTCCCTTCTCTTCAAACCCGTATTTCTTTTTAGTCTTCTCTAGCAAACTCAAAAATGCAGGGTCACTTGGGCCTAATGCAACAACAAACCTTTTTGGATACTTTTGAATGCAAAAACTGCAAAATGTCCTTTCACATTGTCTGGAACTGTTAATGTTGCTGCCCTGGTTTTTGTTCAAAATCATCTGATTTTGGTCTTCTACATTGCCGAATTGTGAAACATATACCTAGCTTTCCAATTGAAAGCTTAAGCATAATCAAGTTTGGAGTTTGTGATACCGTTTGTTGCAACTTTTAGGACCAAGTAAAAAAATAAAAAAAATTTGCTAATCACTCCAATCTAGACCAAATTATACGGCTTGGTTTGTTTTTCTCATGGTTCTAGATGTGTTTAGTTGGGTGATTTGTGGAGAAATTTAGAAAAGGAAAGAGAAAATGTGTGTGAAACTAAGTGAAATGTAAATATATTTTATTCATATTTCACATACCTTTTCTCTTTTCTTTCCAAATCTCTTCCTAAATTCTCCAATCAAGCAGAGTGTAAATGTGTATAGTTTGTGTCGTGTTAACGAGTCCCGTGTTGAATTCCCACAATCTCTTTACTTTCTGTTTGTTTGGGTAGGAACTATTTTTTGAATTTTTTCTTGGCATTTAATACAACAAAAAAAGAAAATCAATGAAAATTATTTTCTATCAAAAACAAGTTTATTTGGACAAAAAGTATTTTATACATTTAAAAAGTGAAATATTTTTCAAATTAGAATCTTACAAATGTCATCACATTACCATCGCAACCATAACCTCTACTACCATTGCCACCTCCACCGCCACATCTCCACCTCCATCACTTCCACTTTGTTGCCACGCCATCCCACCACCTCCACCTCACTTGCTACGCCACCCTACCACTACCTTACTTGCATTTTGTTGTTGCTATTGCCATCACCAATACAATATTAGTATATTTGTTTCAAGAACAATCAAGCACAGGATATATATATATTTTTTTTTGGGAAAATAGTTTTTTCACATAAAATATTTTTTGCCAAAATTAATGGAGCCTTAGTCCCTTTGTTAATTTTTGAAACACCATTATACGACCGAGTCTAATTAATTAAACTAAATCAAATCAAGCCTTAAGTCTCATCAAATGAGATTGATTACATAAATCTTGCTTCTCTACTTGACTCTATCAGAGAGTATTTGGTTAGTCAAAATAAGAAAATTCATATCTCTATTTATCATACTAGCCCACATCAATCTAGGTCTGCCCTTTTCTCTAACACTTCCATTTACCGTCACTGTATCACATTTCTTCATTACTGCTTCTGCTGATCTCCGTTGTATATGACCAAACCATCTCCATTTATTCTCTCTCAACTTATTTTTTATCAGTGCTACTCCTACCCATTCATGAATAGACACATTTCTAACTCTGTCTTTTCTAATCTTATTACACATCTACCGTAGCATTCTCATTTCAATAACATTCATTTTTTTTTACATGTTGTTTCTTAGTTACCTAACATTTCGTTCCGTACAATATTGCTGGTCTAATAATTGTTCTATAAAACTTTCTTTTTAGTCTAATGGATATTTGTTTATCACACAGTATCTCAGATACACTCCTCACAACTGAGTTCAATTACGACTTGAAATTTAAGAGTTATCGGAACAATTAAAAAATTAGAAGATAAAGTGAGATTTTGGCCCTGTTTGAGAACATGTTATTTTAGTAATTTTTTGACTTTTTATGAAAAGATATGTAGAAAAGTAAAGAGAGTGATGTAACAATTTATAATGACTTTTTGACTTTTTAACGAAAATTGAATGTTGCCAAACGAGTCCTTAGTATAAAGAAGGTGCAAAGTTAAATTTGTCCAAAAATTTGCATGGAAGTGTGTTAAAACAACGGCCTCCGAAGGTTCATTCTCCAATTTGGTTTATTAATATTTCCTATGGGTTGTTTGGGACCTTAGGCAACCCTTGAAATATCACAGGAAAAAGTGTTTGGATAAAATGTAAGTATTTATTTTTAATTTTTTTTTTAGTATCTACACAAATTTTGCTTGCATATAGAATTACTAAAGTTATATACTAAATTTAGTTGTACAGATTAAGATATTAAAATCATCACAATAATTAAAAAAAATAAAATTATAGTCTTCTTGTATTATAATTTAAAAAAATTTAGTTCATAACAAAATGATATTACTAAATCTAAAAAATTAAGGAAAACATTAAAAAAATTTTCAAGTTATAATATCAAATAAAAGTTAAATCAATTACAGCAAGGTATGAGTCAAATATTACATTTTTCACATTTTTAGATGCAAAATTATTAATTAAAATTTCATAATCTGTAAATTATATGAGGTATATTGTAAAATTAATTGGGTGAATTACATTAACCTCTCATGAAGTTAAAAAAAAAGTTGTAAGAGCATCTCTGATGGTGGAATGCTAAAGTAGCATAGTTAAAGTTACAATTTGGCGTGTTACAGTAGCAAAATACAAAATTATAGCAATGGTGTTACAATAGTGATATCCTATTTTGGCACAATGTCAATCACCTTTCCCTCTTTTTTTTAGGTGGTGTTTGGATTTTGCTTTTTGAGTATTTTTTGAGTTGACTTTTTTTTTGGTTCATTTTTGTTCTTTTTTTTTTGTGAATTTTTTTTATTTTTTTATTTATTTTTTATTTTTTACATTCTACACGATTAAACAAATAAAAATAAATTGAAAAGAATTTTTTTTTTTTTGAAGATGTATTATAATTTCTAATATTTCACAATTTTGTTTTTCTAGTTGTGATGGATTATTTTTTTTGTTGGGAAGATGATATATGGGAGATTGTAGTTTGAAGCAGTTGGGTTTTGCAAATGTGGAAGATTTGGCAATGTCATAGTTCTTGCCAAATTTAGCACAAACTATGGCAATGTTATAATTTGGCAAGTCTTTTGACAGATCATTGGAACTTAAAATTGAGCAAGTCGTGCCAAACGATGGCTTTGACGGGTGTTTTAGCACTCCACTAAAGAAGCTTTGAACTTCATAAGTTTGGCTTAATTATATTAGACTTTCTTATAATTTTAATAACATTTAGTTATTTTTTATAATTAATTCAGTAGTTATATGGATAGAAAAAAAAAATTATCATGTCTTTTACACTAATATATATGTATTATATAGTTTATCTTTGTGTACTCATTATTTACATTAATTTTGATCTATTTAACTTTACTAAAATGGATGTTAGAATAATTATGTCAAAATTATAAATTTATTATATTTTTTCAAATTTTAAATGTGGTCATGTAATATACCCAAATTAATGTTATGTTGTTAACATGGTATAGTATCTTAACTAATTTTATGGTGGATAATAATGCTTCATGTAATGGGGGTGTTTGGGAAGTTGGATTGAGGCTAAAATAGTCAATAAAGATAAAATAATTTAAAATAACCAATAAGATAAAGCGTTGTTTTGGAAAGTGCAAAAAAAGTAATCTTTTTTATTTATTACGAAAATACGTGCTAAAAAAAAGTAGAGAAGTAATGTGATCTAAGTAAACCAATAAACTAACTTTTTTAGCATTTTTTTAAAAAGGTTAAAATGTCACATCTAAACTATAATAATTTGTGAACTGTCACATTTTGGGAGTTCTCACGAGGGGAATGAGATTATTTCCAAGTTGGCTTGGATTATGTGGGCTACTTGGAAAACCCGAAATGCAGTCATCTTCAATCACACCCTGGTTTATCCTTTGATTGTTAACAACAATGCGAGGAGGGATAAGATGGAGTTTTTGGGTGCGGCATTGCCAAACTCTTTTGTGAATCAAAGACTGCATCCTTGGAGGAATGGTGTAGGATCCAATGCTGATGCTCCTGGGTCTGCCGACTCGAAGATTTTCTCTGATGTTGCTACTGATCTTGGCTCGGGTAGGGGTGGTATAGCTGTGATTATCAAGGACAGACGTGGTAGGTTGTTTGATGGGTCGGCCAAGTGTGTTTAGATCAGTTCTACCATGCAAGGGGAGGTTCTACCTATTCGGCTTGCTTGTGGATTGATTAAGTCCCTAAATCTGTCTCCTGTGGAGATTTTTGGTGATAATTTAGCGGTCATTCTCTTTTGTGTCTAGGAAAATGTCCCACCTTATTCTGTGTTTGGTTAGGAAATTTGGGAAGGGATTTGAAAAGGGAAAGGGAAAGGGAAAAGGTGTGTGAAACTATGTGAAATATAAGCATGATTTATTCACATTTCACCTACCTTTTTCATTTCCCTTTCCAAATCCCTTCCCAAATCCCCCAACCAAACACAGCATTAAGAGTGTGATATAATTATCAGGGACATTTGTTCCCTTGTTAGCCAGGGGGTATATCTTTTAAGTGGTGCCCTAGAATAGCTAATAGGGCCTTCCATTGGATTGCCCGGGCTTGCTTGGATGAGGTGTTGCCGTTGGATTGGGTTTCTTGTCCCCCTTCGACGCTTGTGGAGCAGCTTTTCAATTTTATGTGGTTGGTGTTTTTACATTCTCTAAAATAAAAAAACTATACAGTGTGTTTGGTTTGAGTTTTTTAAAATAATTTTTTTGAAAACTCAATTTTTTTATTTTCGTATTTTTTTATTTTTAGTGAATATTTTTAAATTTTTAAATTTTTAAACATTTTTTTTATTTTTTTAGATGCACCTTACTTAGATGTATCTAAAAAGTAAAAAATTTATGAAAAAATATTTTAAAATTTTAATAAATACATAAAAATACAAAAAATGTACTAAATTTTTTTCTAATTGACACTTGACACTTAACACTTTGTCACCTATAACTCTATCACAAAAGTAATAGATCTCATAATTTAAATTAATAATTACTCATTTGGGACTAGTATTGAATTATTTTTTATTTTAATTAGGTAAGATTGCTGCACCTAAAACCAGAATGCACATGTGGCCCCAACGAAATATGAGTTTTTTTGTTTACCAAAAAAGAAATATGAGTTTTGTTAATGAGTTCTAGAACTGGATTAGGGGACACTAGGGTGCGTGGTGCTCTGCTGGGGTTTTTTGAATTTTTTTTTTATAATTTTATATTGTAAGATTGGCCAAATATATTATTTATGTAAAAAATTAAATTAATTAAAAATCTACAATCCTATAATCTGATTGTAATTGTTTTAAAAAATTATCAAGATTATATTAACTATTTATTTTTTAAAAAATAAATATGCTCTTGTTATGGATTGTGAAGGGGTAGAATATAAAACGGGTTTGATCCAAGCCTTGGGTCAGTCCAAACCATTAAATCTGAACCATATTGGGTCAGACAATTGTGTGGGCCAACTGATTAAGCCCATCTCCATGAAGAAAGGTCTTTCTAAGTCCTCAAGCATTTGGGCCCAACTTTCAGTCACTACAAGAAAAAACACTTTTAGCGACTATCTATTTTTTTTGGTAGCAAATAGTCCACTTTCTGTGACCAAAATTTAACTTTTGTCGACCACAATTTTTTGGTTGCGGAAAATCACATTTTGGCGACCAAAAAAAATGTTGGTAGTGAAAAGTATACCTATTGGCGACCAAAAAAAAAAAGTTGGTCATAGAAAGTTTACCCTTTGGCGACCAAAAAAAAGAGTTGGTCGCGGAAAGTATACTATTGGCGACCAAAGGCTTTTTTGGTCACGGAAGATTACCCTTTAGCGACAAAAAAAAAAGTTGGTCGCGGAAAGTTATGGCGGGATAAATTTTTTAAAAAAATGATACTACTGTAATTACAAAACACTTTTTCTGTTTAGGCATTAAAAGTTTTATAAAATAATATATAACCCAATTTTTATGGGTTATATATATTTTTTGCCAAATATGAACAAAAAACATGGTATTGGTAGAGTGGATTGGGTGCATGGTGACTCCTTGGTTAGGAGTTTAAGTCCCAGGCAGCACAAAAGAATTATTTTTTTTGGGTCAAGGCGCTGACTTTTGGCGACCAACTTATCTTTGGTCGCTAAAAGTTTACTTTTGGCTAATATGAATTGGACTTTCCGCGACCAAAAAAGTTGGTCGCGAATGGTCACTTTTAGCGACCAAAGGCTTTTTTGGTCGCAGAAAACTATCTGTGACGAGGCTTTAGCGACCAACTCGCGACCAACATATTTTGGTCGCGAAAAGATTTTAGCAACCAAATATGGTACTTTTCGCGACCAAAATGTTGGTCACAGAAAGTATTTTTTCTTGTAGTGAGTGGAAAGGTCAGTCCAGTTGCGATGCTGGGCTGGGCTGAGCTGCTAAACTTAATCCATAGATTGGATTGATGGGCCGAACCCATCTTCAGAACCAAAAGTGGGCCGAGCCCACACAAAGATATCCAAATGGGCCATCACATCTCTACAAGCAGTCTTATGAAAGGTCGAGCAGAGACATAATGGTACCGAGTTGAGGGAACCTCTTAAAGAAATATGGAAGCGATGAATACATGTATGTGCAAGCTGCCACCTCAGCTGGTCCCCTCCCTTAGAAACACAGAAACAGTTAACACAAGGAATGTGATCTTTTATATGCATGGTTACAATGAGCACATACATACATTGTTAACTATGTTGAGCAATGTTAAGGGAAGTCTTGAAGCACCAAAGCTCCATGAAACTATCTTGGGTAACAAGTAAAGTCTTCTATATAAGTATCACTCTCTTCACATTGAAGGTATCCAATCTAATCTCATAAGAACTAAACTTACTTAAACATAACTAGATACATTTTTTCTTTTCCTCTCTCTACACCTGGAGAGAGCCCCTCATCTTCTCCGACCACTCATTTTCACACCGGAGGGGTCTTCTGGCCAACCCCGACTAGGCAGCTCTGAAGGTGTGTAGGTCCTCAGTTCCTGGATAGTCCATTCAGTTGCAGAGCTCCAATACACCTGGAGGAGCATGCCGAAAACAACAATCGGACTGCAGACTTTGTTAAGCACCGCCAGCCCTTTACTGGTGGCTCTTCCCATCATTTCTTGTTGGAGAAAGATTATAGAGATCGTATCATTGATTCCATGGAGATGGAGATTCAAGAATTGAAAGCACAGCTCAAGAAGATGTTGGGAAAACTAGTGGAGAAGAGAACTGATGCAAAACCTTCTCGTCTGTGTAAGAGAAGTCCATCCCTAGAACCACCATCAAAGAAAGTGTAACAACCTTGATCCATAATTAACTACTAAGCCATAATTAAGAATGCTAACTACGTGTTTAGAATGGAATTATGTGCTAATTGTGTATTTTATATGCTATTTGGCTTTCTATTTGTTACTCGTAGAAATATTTGTCTGGAATTTTGAAACCGAAATTGGTTACATCAATATGTTATTTGAAATTTTTAGAACACTTTGGCAAGTTTGATCAAAAGTTGATTTAGTTTAATTAATTAAGTTGTGTTTAATTAGCCTAACATTCCAATTAATGAATTAATACATCACAACTATATATATATATATGATTTCTAAGCTCATTTTGAGCTCAACCTACTTCATCTGTAGTACAAAATTTTGAGAGAGCATCTTAGAGAGAGATTGAGTTTATTTCTAGAGAGAGAAAGTGGAAGATTGAAGGAATTCTTGAAGATTCAACTAGAGTTGGCCAAGATTGTGCTAGAACTAGAGTGTTTGAAGACTCTAGGTAAGAATTTAACCCCCAATTTATGAATCTAAGTTATCAAACATGAGAAAACATGAAGATTATGTGTTTAAATGTATAAATTGAGTTTAGGATGAAGAATTGGGTTGTAATCCATACATGCATGCATATATATAAGTGTTAAATCATCATTTTGATCATGAGCTTTATCATTTGTGTTGAATTTGGAGGATGAAATGTACATGCATGCATATTTCACCAAGTTTTGTAAGTAAATTCCATGTTTATAAAGTCTTGGAGAAGAATTTGGAATAGGAGTTTACATGCATGCATGAATATATGGAGTTTTGTCATATTGGGTTTGAAATCTAACATTCATGTTGAAATTGTGAGTAATGGCACATGCATGTTTGATTCACCATGTTTTAGTTCTTAAAATCATGTTTTGAAAAGGAATCCTTTACATGCATGGAGCTTTTGAGCTTAATTTTGCTAAAACCATGGAGTTAAAGAAAAGAGTTAGTAAGTTTTCACATGCATGAAAGTTTTGAACTTAATTTGGCTAAATTGATGAGTTTTTAGCAAAGGGTTTGTAAATAATCATGTATTTATGCTTATTGAAGAGTTTTCAAGCTTAAAGAATGAGCTATACATGAGTTTTGCCTTTAAATTTGTGTTTGGAGTTCAAACTTTATGTTTTAAAAATCCAAAATTTCACAGATGACTCAAGCGACCAAGTGGTGACTGGAGCCAACATTGCGAGCTCTCAGTATTTTTCACTCTGCAAAAGTTGGCTTGAGCGACCAAATGGTGGCTCAGGTGAAGATGGCTCTAGCGACCAAATAATGGCTCTAGGGATAGTGGCTCTAGCAACAAAGAGATGGCTCTAGCCATCAGCTCATTTTCAGCATGTTTTTAAAAGATATTTTAAGTTCATATCTTCGCTCCCATCTCTTTCTAGGAATTCTTAGACATGATTTATGAATCATTAAAGATTAATATGCTAAGAAACAACATACGTAAGTAAATTAGAAAATATGAGACGAATCCGGGTATGTGGTTCATGCGTACAATTTATGTGAAATGAATTGAATAAAAAATCAATGTAAGGAAAGCTAAGCCATGTTGGCCATATGAATGTGTAATAATAAGACATATTTTGTGCTATGTATATTTGTGATTGTAGGTCGAGATTTGGAGACCGAACAACTGTTTCTGGAAGCCCATTGTGAGTAACGTTATTGTAAAGATATGTTCATAAGAATTATGCTCGAAATGTTATTTGATACGTTGTGATGATTTTTGAAAAGTTATCTTGTTAATGTGAATGAACGTCCTATTTGAATCTATTATGGCATCCAAAGGAAGTCCCAAGTCATAGGGAACAACATGTTAATGCGGGTCTATGACATATATGTGATACGAGATCTCATTAGCCACTTGACAAAGTGGTGTTATGTTTGATAATCGGTGTCCGGGATTGATTACTTTAGTCGGAAGACGATATGTTATGTTCTATTGGATGTACCATGATTATGCTCAGATATGAGAATGATTATGTTATGATCTATTTTATAATTATGATATGTTCGGAATTTGTTCATTAACCTCTTTACCTTAATGTTATTCACTGGGCTTTAGTTCACTATGTGTATATATGTGTAGGTGAGCGAGTGCAAGATTGAACCTAATGGCACTTGTCTGGACTTTTGTTTTGTCAAGTCAACCTTCGTGCCTCATGTGGAGGTTCCTAAAAGTCAATGTGGTCAAGTTTTGTAATGACTTATTTTGTCTTCTTTTGTTTGTTGGACAGTTTTGGCTTTATATGTATATAGAGATGACGTAAGACTGATGTAAATCAATGCAAATGGTGTTCATTCTCATGGAACACAACAAAAACATGCTTGCATGTAGGATTTAACACTCATATTTCCATATTCATCCCAATACATGCTTGATTATGCAAAACCATGGTGATCCTATACATGCATGTGCATTTTAACTTCAAATTCATCAATTAGAGTACAACTCTTGTTCTTGATCACCAATTAACCTTTAATTCACAAAATCACAAGTTCAAACTCATGAATTCATAAACAATCACTTACCTAGAAGCTCAATCTATGGTCAATTCTTGAGTTGGACTTCAAATTCACAACCTTGAGCCAAAAATTACACAACTTTCTCCCTCTCTCTCTCTAACAGCCGACCTCCCCCCCCCTTCTTAGAGTTTGATCAGCCAAATGAAGGTATATGAGAGAATGAGAAGTGTAGTGCTCAAATACAAGAAGCCCTACTAGCCACAATTAAAATATTAAACAATTTGAGCACTATGCCATTAAATAATTCAATTTAATTTGACCCGAATCAATTTTCAATTAAATTTCACCGTAGGCTCCAAAAATTATGCCAACCACAATGGCGTAATCAATTTCGGGTTCTGTGGCCGATAAGGCCCTCAATTTAATTTCCTGAGCAGATTATGCAAACAGATATTCCTACGGTGAACAGGTAGAATTCCAAAGTCGCATATATTCACATAATGGCATACAAAAATCATATCAAAACATATAATCACATACGTATTATGGACCAATTAGCATATTACGGAACAGGGGCATCACACTAGGCCTATAGGCGCGAGTTTGGGTCGTGACAGAAAGTTTCTGGAGATGGTTCTGGGCTGTGAAGCTAGCCAACTCTAGTGCAAAGTGAAGCAGTGAGTAGCCACACTCGTGGTTCACGTTAGAGGAGGGCTATGAGGCAAAAAAGGGTTAGTCAGCAGATGGAGTATCCTTTTCGTCCTTAAGATCTTTGTACCTAGTTGGTTAGGAATAGAGAAAATGAGTAACGGTAGGAATGAGAAGTTCAGCACCTCGATCACATTGTTCATCAGAGGGAGCACCAAGCACTACATTAGCTCATTTTCTTTCCCTTCTTTCCAGACATTGAAGCTATGAAAACCCCCAAGAAGTTCACCTCACCGAAGTTCACACTATATGATGGAAAATTAAATCCATTCACACACATCAGCCACTACTGGCAAATGATGTCTCTACGGAACCAAAACAAGGCACTAATGTGCAAGGTCTTTCCATCTAGCCTGGGAGAGTCTGGACTCCGATGGTTCGATCATCTCTCTACTGGATCGATTTATGATTGGAAATAGCTCTCTAAAGAATTTTTGGCCAGATTTGTTTTCAACACCAAAATCCTAAAGGAACTAGACACCTTGTTCGGTCTAAGAAAGGAAAAGAAAGAAACACTGCGTAACTACGTAAGGAGGTACTGGGAAGAATACAACGATTTGGAGAAGATTATCTGTAGCGAATAGATGGTAGTAATGTCTTTCAAGCATGGTCTGTGGCTAGAAAGCAAGTTAAGGTAATCGCTTACCAAGCTCCCAGCCATTTCCCTGAAGGATTTACGAGCCAAAATTAAGCAGTAGGCTCGTCTTGAAGATGATCAGATTCCTATCGAAATGGCGTCGGCCGAGCAGTCGAACTGGGGAGACCTACCGTGGCTTTCTTTTTGTGCTCTTTTTGGATACGACTAGCCCCACAGTTCAGACTCCTGTGGTTCTGAATCTAATTTCACAAAGTGCAATGTGAAACAGTGAAAATGCAAAAAGAGTCCAAATCCAGAAATTCTTTTGGAAAATTGATGTTTGAATCAAATGTCAAAAATGGACTGCTTTGCCAGATTTCAGAGTTGCCACCTAAATATTTTTGAAAAATTTAGGAAACCTGAGACTCGTGCCAAAGGCCACTTATCCGTCATTACCAAAGTGTCTTGGCTTGGGAACTTTGGTACGAGAGGGGAAGGTCTTGAATTGAGCACCCTACTCGTCTGATCAAAGATCAGCCTCTACTAATCATGATGTGATTCTTATTTACATTATATGCTCTTGTTTTGGTTTTATTAGACTAACATTACTATGTGACGCACGTAAGTATAGACCAATTTGCGAAAATTGGAACACTTTGATTTCATGTTTATTTGAAAATTGTTTTTTTGATAGTTGTCACTTGAAAAGGTGAGTTTGTACATTAATCAATTTGTCCCAATTTTGGCAATTAGCTTTTATCCACAGGCATTCATTCAAGCAGGTATATCATTTACGCAATTAGCCTCATGGAAAGCATGCTTGGCATGGCAACACAAACATTGATGTAGGATACTAAAACTCAAAATTGCTCACCTAGTACTCCAAGCCAAAACAAAGCAAAATAATTAGAAAACATGCATGCTCCTAACTAATGCAATATGACTAATGCGGCATATACAAGTTATGTTATTTTAATAGACTCGGTTATGAATATGGCATATGATTCCATTCAAGACATACTATAAAGCACGTATTCAAGCAATGAATTCTAAATATTTAGTTAGTATGATGAGCCGAACCTTGGATGCATGCAAGACAATGGATGCGAATCTAAGAATGCTAATTTGAAAAATGATGTTCTATACTAACCATCACAAGCAAGTAAGAAAAGGGAGAAAGACGAGGGGTTGAAAGACATACAACTTATTACATGTTGGCCCTTGTGCAAGAGGGTGCGAATCAAAGTCCGAGAGTCTAAATAAAACTAATTATTACAAAATCGAATGAATAAATAAGCAAAGAATTAACTAGCTAGCTACTCTATTACAACAAGGATAATAATGAGAAATAAACTAGCTATCTAAGTTAACTAGCTATAACAATTACAAATAAACAATAATAATAATTACAACACTAATTACAACAAGACGAGCTGTAACAACAATAATAATTAATTACAACAATACTTGGAGCATTAATTTACAACATTGATATAAGCAAGGATGCACAAGATTTGCATGCATAGAGTCCAAGAACTGCTCTGTCTGCCTAGGCCTGCTCTGTTTCACCTTCAGCCATTGCCTTCTGTTTTTGATGGCTGGCTGGCCCCCAATGAGGCTCGACTGGGCCTAAACAAGGCCGACCGTGTCTTAATTTTATGCAAAATCTTGTTTTGTGCTCTGAAGTTAAAACAGCGTAGATAGAGTTATTCTAAACTCTGTTTGTCCTTCTTACACTTTTCTGTCATGGGAAAGCCTCAAGAGAAGGTTGGAATTGTTTCCAAAACCATTAATGAGCAATTTGTTTTCTTGATGATTTCGGCCACAATTTGGACAAAATTGAATGAATGCAATGAATAACAACTATCCCTTCCCTTTATCATGGGATGAGCTCAAAAGGATGGAGTAAAGACGCTTTAAGGGTCATCAAAACACCATGAATTGACGTGTGATGACTCTTGATACAATAGACTCGGCTTTTATCCACAGGCATTCATTCAAGCAGGTATATCATTTACGCAATTAGCCTCATGGAAAGCATGCTTGGCATGGCAACACAAACATTCGATGTAGGATGCTAAAACTCAAAATTGCTTACCTAGTACTCCAAGCCAAAACAAAGCAAAATAATTAGAAAACACGCATGCTCCTAACTAATGCAATATGACTAATGCGACATATACAAGTTATGTAATTTTAATAGACTCGGTTATGAACATGGCATATGATTCCATTCAAGACATACTATAAAGCACGTATTCAAGTAATGAATTCTAAACATTTAGTTAGTATGATGAGCCGAACCTTGGATGCATGCAAGATAATGGATGCGAATCTAAGAATGCTAATTTGAAAAATGATGTTCTATACTAACCATCATAAGAAAGTAAGGAAAAATGAGAAAGACGAGGGGTTGAAAGATATACAACTTATTACATGTTGGCCCTTGTGCAAGAGGGTGCGAATCAAAGTCCGAGAGTCTAAATAAAACTAATTATTACAAAACCGAATGAATAAATAAGCAAAGAATTAACTAGCTAGTTACTCTATTACAACAAGGATAATAATGAGAAATAAACTAGCTATCTAAGTTAACTAGTTATAACAATTACAAATAAACAATAATAATAATTACAACACTAATTACAACAAGACGAACTGTAACAATAATAATAATTAATTACAACAATACTTGGAGCATTAATTTACAATATTGATATAAGCAAGGATGCACAAGATTTGCATACATAGAGTCCAAGAACTGCTCTGGCTGCCTAGGCTTGCTCTGTTTCACCTTCAGCCATTGCCTTCTGTTTTTGATGGCTGGCTGGCCCCCAATGAGGCCCGACTGGGCCTAAACAAGGCCGACCGTGTCTTAATTTTATGCAAAATCTTGTTTTGTGCTCTGAAGTTAAAACAGCGTAGACAGAATTATTCTAAACTCTGTTTGTCCCTCTCACACTTTTCTGTCATGGGAAAGCCTCAAGAGAAGGTTGGAATTGTTTCCAAAACCATTAATGAGCAATTTGTTTTCTTGATGATTTCGGCCACAATTTGGACAAAATTCAATGAATGCAATGAATAACAACTATCCATTCACTTTATTATGGGATGAGCTCAAAAGGGGGGAGTAAAGACACTTCAAGGGTCATCAAAACACCATGAATTGACGTTTGACGACTCTTGACACAATAGACTCAACATAACATCTGGCCAAGCCCAAGCAATATAACTCATTTTCTTTATGTGGGTTGGTTCATTTTAAGCCAAATTCATTAGTCTTTGCGATTCTTTAACCCATTTGTCTCAGATGATGGTTACGTCCACTAAGTGAGAAACATGTCAAACGGGAAGTGATTCTCAACATGAAAAAGCGAATATGCCATTGACAATGAACCTCCGTAGAGATTAAGCCACTAAGCATAGATCTCTAGTTCATGTTTTGAATAACCGTCAACTAATTGAAACTGCTTTTAAATGAAAGAAATGAATGGTAAGTTGATTATTAAAATGAGGCTTCCAAACATGAAAATTAGACAAAGAAAGGCCAAGAACAATATGGTCCAAGCTATGTATAAGGACTTTTGAGACAACAAGCAAACTAGTCAAAGCATGAATTAATTAAACAACTTAGGACAACCCTAAAACAGCCTCTAATAGGTGAAAAATAGTGGTTCAAAGTGCATGAAAAAAGCCCAAAAAGCTAAACAACAAGTAAAGACAACAAGGCTTTTTGAAATCTCAAAGCATGACTTTTAGTCTCTTTTAAACTCTGAAAATCAATTTGGAAAGCAAAGAAAAAGGGCATAAGACAACGGTTTGAGCTATAGGTGAAGGTGTAAGAAAGAGTATTAAATCTCTCTACCCTTTGGTAGCTCTCCAAACACAAGCTTAGACACTTGAAAGAGGATCAAAACAACACAAAAATACAAGAACTTGATAGTAAATGATAGAAATGAGAGCAAGAGAAGAGACAGTAAGATTATACCTCCCAAGAAAGGTAAGCACTTTGTTTGTAAATCAAACTAAGTCCAAACACACCCTCAAGCTTGAATTGTGATGCTCAAGGCTCAACCAAGGTTCCTAGGCTAAGGTGTGAAGGTGTATATGGTGTATGGATATAGGTTCAAGGTGGTAAGCTTGCTGAAAGGTTGCTTGCACAAGAAGAAGGAGCTCTTAAGAAGGTGTATACGCTTTTTAGAAATTCTTTAACACTTAACATAGAGATACAACTTCGTTTTTATAGAATTTAGCAAGAGAGGTCATAAATATCTTCAAAAAATGGACACCTGGCGGGCTCCCGCCTAGAGCAATGTTTCTCGCTACTAAGGCACATCTGACCACCAATAGCCACGACTGGCTCTCAATGAGGCACGACTGGGCCTTAATGTGATCTCTTGTTTTTCTGCTTCAAACTTAGCATAGGGTGGCACAATGTGTAAAAATGGATTTCTGGGGTATAAACATTGGGAATATGGAAGATTTGGGATTGTTTTGGAACTTAAACATAGCCCCTTTGTTGAGACCCTGAACTATGCACAACGCCACTTTCATCATCGAGTGTACCAGGCAAAGCGCTCGAGCCTTGCAGGTTGTCAAAAGTGGGGTGTCTACAGTTGCCCCTCTTTGACAGAACGCGAAGTCATATAGTGACGTGAGTGAATGTCAAAGCCCAGAGACGACCCATTTGACGAGGCCGCAAGGCTTGGGCAAGAAATCCAGACATAAATGCAAAGATTAAACTCAAGGGCAGAATGCACAAACGAAATGCAACAAATAACTTATGATCATGCAATGAAACAATGCAGTGAAACATTTGAATGCAAATAACAAGCGATGAAACAACACCACAAGCAAAACAAGAAAGCAACAATGAACGAAAGCGCAAATCAAAGAAAAACAAATCCTGCCATGTCTCACATGAAAAATGAATGAATAAATAGACATGTCTCACGTGGAAAGGACAAAAAAAGCACAAACCAAACTACGTCTCATGTAGAAAGGATGTAAGAAAAAATACAGACCTAACTACGCCTCACGTAGGAAAGGTGAAGGGCGACGTAACCATTGAGTGCACCCAAGGTTTCAACTGAGATCCTAACGCGTCTCACACAATAGGAGGAAGGGTGGTATGAACAAACAGGCACACCTGATGTTTTTAACCAAAGCAAACAATCCTAACGCATCTCACGTGATAGGAGGAGAGGTGGTGTGAACAAACAAGTGCACCTACTATTTTTAACCGATTTGGACAATCCTAACGCGTCGCACACAAAGGAGGAAAGGTGGTGTGAACACCGGGCACACCTGATGTTTTTAACCAATTTGAACAATCCTAACGTGTCGCACGTGAGAGGAGGAAAGGTGGTGTGAACACTGGGCACACCCAATGTTTTTAACCGATGTGAACAATCCTCACGTGTCGCATGCAAGAGGAGGAAAGGTGGTGCGAACACTGGGACATGCTCGTTGTCTTTGACCAAGGTAAACAATCCTCACACGTCGCATGCTAGAGGAGGAAAGGTGGTGTGAACACCAGGCACACCCGATGTTTTTAATCGAGGTAAACAATCCTCACGCATTGTATGCAAGAGGAGGAAAGGTGGTGTGAACACTGGGCACACCCAATGTTTTTAACTGAGGTAAACAATCCACACGCGTTGCATGCGAGAGGAGGAAATGTGGTGTGAACATCGGGCACACCCGATGTTTTTAACTGAGGTAAACAATCCTTACATGTTGCACACCAGAGAAGGAAATGTGGTGTGAACACTGGGCACACCCGATGTTTTTAGCCGAGGTGAACAATCCTCACGCGTCGCATGCGAGAGGAGGAAAGGTGGATTGATAAAAGAACAAACAAATTTTCAGAATTTGGTAAAGCGAAACTAACTCCCCCAGGAAGGCCTCAGAAAACGCAATCCATGGAGATAATTCAAAACAAGACACTTTCCATAAACTTGAATTAGAAGTAAACACGGATTCTACGCAAAGACACGTAAAATCAAAACAATCAAAGCGATGTAGTAAAGTGAGAGCCAATTTGCCCATGTGTTAAAACATTAGGCTTTGATTTGAACACAACACACTGTGTTACAATTTGGTTGTACTGTGGCATGAATGATTTTATCTAGAACTCCTCTGAATGAACCATACATACAATAATCGTTTGTTTACGGAATAACAGAATGAATTAAAGCAATAAATCATGAAGTCATGCAATAGAACAAAACAAAATGAACCAAAAAAAAAAAAAAAAATTCCTCTCTTTTCTTTTCCTTCTCCTTTTTATATTTTCTTACTCACTTTCTTTCTTTTGATATTTTCCTTTGTTCTTTGTTTTTTTTCTCGTTGTTGTATTTTTTTTTCTTCTCTTTTTTCCATTTCTCTTTTTTACTGTTTTTTTCTGTATGCTTTTGTTATTTTTTTAGTTAAAACTCTATAATACAATAAATGAAGTAAAGTAAAAAAAAAAAAACAAAACCGAGTTCACACTGAGAGCCGGTCGGGCTTCGATGAAGCATGCCCGGCTTCGATAACGGCAGGGGCAGAATTGCAAAAGTCGTGTGACACGGTTGTGAAAACACATTCCAACCTCTATTTTTGGACACAACCTTGGTCGAAATTCCTCATCCTCTCTCTCTAGGCTTCTCCTCTCTCTAGGTTTTCCTTCCCCTTGAGTTACCCCACAACGCTTGCAATTTTTTCCTTTGAAACCCTTTCCCTCCTCTACACTTTGAACTGAACAAAGCTTAATTTGGTGGAGTTATGAGTTTTTCTCTTGATTTCTCTCACATTTTCCCATACTTTCCTTCTTTCCCCCTTTGATTTTCCATAACCTTTTTACTTTCTCTTTTCTAGGGTTTGAATTTTGGGATTTTCACCCACTTTCACTTATCCCCTCACTTTTTCTTCACTATTTTAACTCTCTCTATGGCTAGTGACGAGGTTCCTATCCCAGACCCTGCCATTGGTATTGGGGCCGCCTCAGGTGCAGATATAGAGGCCGAGGATGCTCCCGCGTTGCCTTCTCTTGTTGATAGGCCATTTGATGCGGCCACCTGCCAACCATGTACACATGCTCCATTCCTAGGCGGTATTTTGAGATTTGAAGGCCTCATCCCAAGGATAGATGAAGACATCCTGCTGCGAGAGCCCGCAGAGCACTTGTCTGCCGATGCCTCCACGATAAGCAACTTTTCCTTTGTTTTTTTACATAGTTGAATCTTATAAGCAGACCACTTATTAATGCTACATACACTCCCCATTTATAAGTGATAGCTAGGAGGATTGGCAGTTATGGATCCATATCCGGTCCTGGCGCTGGTATGAGAGACTACCCATAATGGTCAACACACTGGTTGATGTTGCCGGCTTTGGGCCCTTTTGTTCAGGGCTCATACAGATGAGGGTTGAGTCACTGGTATATGGGGCCCTGGTAGAGAGATGGTGGGACACTAAAGACTCATTCCACTTCTCATCGATCGGGCAACTGACTCTGACCCCATACGATTCGCGGTGCTTACTGGCCTACGGGTCAGGGTTGGCAGCCCGATCCCATGTGATCCTGATATGACACAGTGGAGAGTAGTACAAGTCAGCTTCTCGAGGAGATCTCGAATGGTGAGGTATAGTTGGTTCTTGGAGTGCTTCACCAACCTTCAGCCAGCTACTCCAGATAAGGTCGCCCAGTGCACCCGCGGCTTCCTTATGTATCTCCTCGGTACTACCCTGTTTGCCAATAGGGAAAACACGGTGGGGTTATATCTTCTGGGAGCACTAGTGCACCTACCACAGGTGATAGAGTATGACTGGGGTGGTGCCAGCCTGGCCATCTTGTACTGCTATGTGAGCTCCGTATCCGGCCGCAAGGCGGATTCACTCGATGGCTACTGGAGGGTTTGGGAGGTACACCTCACACTTACTTTTTCTATGCAGCTTTACATTCTGTTCAATTTTGCATTTCCTTTTTTGTTTATTTGCTTATTTACTTTATCTATCTTTTCCTGCTTGTAGCTATGGGTTTACATATATTTCACCTCTTTGGGTCCGGTCCCGGTAAGGTCGATTGAGTTGTCAGTACCCCACTCCCGGTATTACAACTCCTGATTCAAGCGACGCCACTGTGTAGACCAAGACTTCCCTTCTACTTTTGTTGTTTCTTTGACACCATCACTGTGGATCAGGTAACAAAATACTAGTCTTCACATTTCCATGCTATTGCTTCCTTACTGCTGTTATTCTCATATTGTACTATTTCTATACTGCATTGTTTCCATATTGCACTGTTTCCACTGCACTGTTTCTATACTGCACTGTTTCCACTGCATTGTTTCCGTTGCAGCTGTTGCTTCTTATACCATTGTTTCCATACTGTGTCTCCATACTACTTAGATCCTTGACATTTGACATCTGCTTCCACAGGTTGATTGGCACCCTTGGACGGGTATCCCTCAGGCAGCGAGGGCGACCTACGTTGCTGCATGGCACGCCTCTACCATGCGGATTCTGTTTGAGAGCCCTTTAGCCAAGCTTATTACCTGGGGAAGAGGTTCATCTTCCAGACATGAGGGGTAGCGGATCCAGACATTCCACATCCTTCTCCTTCTGGCATGAGGGTAGTGGATAATCTTCACGACGATCCTCAGATCAACTTCCTGATGTTGGGAGAGGATGGTGACCGACATCATGAGCCCGGGGACTTCACCACTTTTTTGTAGACTTAGGTGATGGCGCCTCTTACCTTGGGCGTAGTTCGCGTTATTCCAGAGGTTGCTACTGTTGCTGCCGCCGGAGGAGTTCCTTCTGCAGCTTCCATTCTTGGGCTTCCGATGATTTCTACGGAGGTCGTATACATGCAGCCAGATGGGGTGATTGAGCAGATCCCCCTTGAGCACATTAAGGAGACGGATCACAGATTGGTGATGGCTCCTAATGTTGAGCAGGTACATACTTCTTCCTGTTTCGGTCCATTGTGTTACTTTATGTTTTCATTGCCCTCTGTTATTTCTATCCACTGTACCTTGTTATTTATGTTCACTGTTCTCAAATGCTCTTCCTTTTGCAGGTACCCAGGGCATATGCTGATGACCTCCTCCGAATCGATTGCTTTTGATGGTGTGGAGGAGACAGATTGCTCTGGTTACTCATGGGATTGAGGTATGCTTTTGCCCCTAGTTTACAGTCAGGACAGTTTTGTTCATAACTTTATTGGCCTCTTCTGATACTTGTGCTCTCTCTCTCTCTCTCTTTTCAGCTTGAGCCAGCACCAATTACACCTGCAGGGCTTCCTCCAGCTAGGAGACAGAGACAGGGCCCAGTGAGGGGCAGAGGAGGAGCTGACCGAGGGAGAGGCAGAATGAGGCAGTGCTCACCTCCTGAGGAGTCCTTCGAGGAGTACACGACTTCTGAGGAGGAGGGGGAGACGGTTGACATGCAATCTAGCAGCCCTAGTGATGACAACGATGCACCTCCTCCACAGCTGAGGAGGAAGAGAGTGAGAATAGGTTGTTGATGATGATGATGATTTCTTGTTTTTTTTTTTGTTTTGCTTTGTAGTTTGAAGACTAGCTTCAGATAGACCCTTTTGTTTTTGAAGGATTTTCTTTTGTTTTGTTGCTTTGTTGCTTTGTAAAACAATGATCGAGGTTGGACCCGCTAGTTTAAAAAAGAAAAGTTTTTGAATGATCTCCTTGCACAATATGTGATGAATGGCATGTGAAGAATGGCGTACCATTTGCATGGTAACTTCCCACAAGACTTAAACAACGAGTATCTGCTCTCACATTCATTCTTAAATCGAATAATAACCCACAACCAGACAAAATGTAAAATACAACTCGATAACAGGAAAACAAATTGAAAACAACTCGAAAATACTAAAAAACATTTAGTACAAACAAAACAAGACTCAAAACATAGCCGTGGTACGCCAGGACAAAGGCTAGTGTAGACACCCCATTTTTGACAGCCCATAAGACTTGGGCGTTACTGATGGTTTACTCGGTGATGAAAGGTGTGCAGGGCAAAGATCCAGTTTCTTCGGCAAGGAGAGAGGCAAGTCTCAAATTCACACCCCATTTTGGACCAAAGCTATTTTGGATGGTTTTTAGACCTCAAAACCCTCTCTTTCAAAACTTTTTTTTATAAAGTTTCTGCGTTGTTCCGAGGCTCGCATTTTGTCAAACGTTGCGCTTTTCGGTAAATCGAGCAGGGACGAAGTGGAAATGAATGAAAGAGAGATGAAATCTTTGAAAAATCTTTCAAAACACCTTGCTTAGGGGTTTGAAGTTGAAGAAAGGAGGGGAAGAGAGAAGAAACCAAGTTGGAGGAGAAGATAGGCATGAATTTGGGTAGAAGGGAGTCGAGCAGTCCTCGCTGAATCGGGCTTATTCATTTGAATACTTGGATTTTAGCTATGAGGCCACCACCATTGGAAATCTTACTTCTGGGGCTTCATTTTACACTCAAGAATCTCCTAGAGCCAAGTCCGGGTGGGGGAGATATGATCAGTTGAAGTTGGGCATCATCGAAAGGTAAATCGAAGGCACCAGAGTACGTGTTTGATGCCCTTCCATTGCATAGAATGTGCACTTTCATA
>NW_021027269.1:2097657-2147140 GCF_004153795.1 Camellia sinensis | reverse complement strand
AAGTCTTGATGGAAAGAGGGTATCTCAAACCCCTCAATCCTCAACCTCTGCCTGACCCACTCCCAGCCAGAGATAACCCCTCCAAGTACTGTGTGTACCATCAACAGCGTGGCAACTCAGTGACATACGTTTACCGCCTTCGTCATGAGGTCCAAAATCTCATCGACAACCAGACGATAGCTCCACCTTCAGACCCCAATGACCAAGTACCTCATCCACATCTCAATCTAATCCATACATTGGCCGTCCCTTATGACCCCAGCATGTACATCACCCCAGTCCATCTACCCAGGCCTAATGTGTTTATCCTAGAGAGCCTGGACTTATGCATGATGGGTGCATCTGAACCCCAATCATCTCAAACCCACGAACCCACTACTTCCGAGCTGATGAAAATGATTGAAGACCTTCAGAGAACTGTGGCAGATCTGGCCTTTGGGGTTTTGGCCCCATTATCGACCACATCACATACCAGGGAGTTCATGTCAAAAGGCTCCTTAGGACGGGCTGCATTTGAAGAAGGCCAACCCCTTGGCAAAGTGGAGGCAAGTGGTAAGAACAAGGTAGGGGCAGGCATTGGTCCCCATGAACACCTTCAGTGGCATATTGAGGCTTTGAAAGCCGAAGGGTTGAACAAACAGCAAGTATTCGCAGTTGTTGCAAAAATTGTAGATGACACTTTCGCCACTCAGAATGAGAGCAGTCTGAATCAAGGGGCAATCCGAGAGAAGGGCCGCTATACCAGGAATGTTCCTTTCAGCTCTAAATCCTTGCTCAGAAGAGATCAGCAAACCCAGTCAGCGCCTACCAATCCCTTTGCTGGTGCATCCAGCAAAACTCCATAAACCTCAAAACACCCACCTCGAGGCCAGAGGGTGTTCACACCACTGTACATGTCTTTATCAACGGCCTTGAGGGTCCTGATTAGAGAGGGGGGATCTGAAACCCCTGGAGCCGCAACCACTGCCAAATAGACTTCCTTCCTCCCATGATCCGACCAAGTACTGTACCTTTCATCAGCAAGTCGGCCATGTCACTGATGGTTGTTTCCGTCTTCGCCACGAAATACAAGATCTGATTGACAATAAGGTCATTGTCGCACCAACTCAACAAAGTCTATCGTCATTGGATCAGTGAACCTGGGGGATAATGCGGTGCGATCGGGGGATGAACCACCTGCGGGCGGCGCTCAGTTTACTTCAGATGTGGCGTTTGGCACGCACAGTTTTGAGCAATGTGCGAACACTAGTTTTTGTACTTTCTGACTTGGGTATTGTGTCAGTTTTGTTGTTTTGTATATGGTCAGTCTTTTTGTACTAAGTCGGTCAGGTCTGTCTTGTTGTATCGAGTCAGTCCTGTTTTGTTAGAGTCAGGTGATTCCGGGGGTGTTACCTCGGGCATCACTATTTTGTTTTGTGTTTGTCTTTTCACTTTTTTGAGTCTGTTTCTGCCATGGAGCCAGTTACACCAACAGTTATGAATGAAACAACAGTGGTTTTTCATGCTTTTGTGCTTACTTCTGCCTTGTGTCAGTTGTACCAGAAAGTCGAATGGAACGACAGTGCATTTCACCTGCTTCTCTGTGCTTTTAAGTCATTGTGTTGACCTAAGTTTTTCAAAGCTGTTTTTGAACATTGTGATGAAAAT
This sequence comes from Camellia sinensis, assembly GCF_004153795.1. Lineage (NCBI taxonomy): Eukaryota > Viridiplantae > Streptophyta > Magnoliopsida > Ericales > Theaceae > Camellia > Camellia sinensis. Next base: position 2,145,493 of record NW_021027269.1, on the reverse strand, counting down.
GAAGAGGAAGGAATTCCTCAGGTTTTGAAAAAATTTGATCAATTGAGAGAAAGAGAGGCATGCTAAGCCCTTAATGAATGAAATCATGAAATCATGCTTGTTAGTGTGAGTACTGGGAAGGATCCTAGCTTGATCCAGATTGGTTCTGCACTGCCTTCAGCGGGAGCGATTAGTCGCTTTCTTAAAAGATTTCAAAAAAAAATGTTTTGCTCGGTCCTACGAAGACTTGTGTGGGATCGCTCTTGAGATTGTGTAGCTTAGGATCGCTCTCATCCTCGAGATTCAACCCCTCACTTTCAAACCTTGAACCTGAGTTCAGAACGTTCAACGGTCAACCACAACGTGAGGCCTGTGTGGCCATTTTGAAGCAGCCCTCGAACAAGAGGCACCAAAGTCAGATCAAGAAGATTAGATCAAAGGAAGCTTGTAAAGCTAGATCAGAAGCCCCCCCTCAAACTAGGGGCAAAAATGTCAGATATGCTCGAAGAGCCGAAGATGGATCCTTCAATAAATCGATACAACAGCCACTCTCCTGGATACAGATGGCTTCAAAACCCTAAAACCATTTGGTATGGACTTGTTACACTTTTACCCTTTGAGAGGCTTGCTGGGCCGAAAACCCGGAAGGGCGACCCAGGCAAAAGTTAGAGCAAGAGAAAAATACAAAAAAAAAAAGCAAAAAAAAATGCAAAAGAAAAGAAAAAAAGAAAAAAAATGCAAAAAAAAAAAGAAGAGGAAAAGAAATGAAAAAAAATTGAAAAGAAAAAAAGAAAAAAAATGCAAAAAAAAAAAAGAAGAGGAAAAGAAATGAAAAAAAATTGAAAAGAAAAGAAGAACAAAGCTCGCAAGGTTGAAAACCCGCAACGGGCGCCTTGGCAAAAGTTAGAGCCTAAAAAGGAGAGGATAATACCCGAGTGAACCTAAGCCCGAACTACATGAGGCTTGATTCCCATCTTTGGGATACGTAGGCAACTTCATTCCGAAGTCCAGCTGTAAAACACTTCAAATTCGATCATGTCCATGTAATGGTTCTGATAATCTTTGCCTTCTCTGTATCCGAGAGTTCGGTTTCAATCATCGCTTCGAGGACTGATTATAATGCGCTGCGGTGCCATTCACACAAGGGGCAACTTTTCATTGCCATTCAATGCACTGCGGTACCGTTCAAACAAGGGGCAACTTTCCGTTGCCATACAGCTCTCTTCGAGCAAGGGGGCAATTTTCGTCCAGATCCGAGGTTGTACGTCTCAAGAGTAAGTTCCGCGCTTGTTAAGCATCGGCCGTTTGCAAAAATAGTTTTTGAAAATTTTTACTGAGGTTGACTGATCTCTCAAAAATTATTCCATCTTTTCCAAAACTGGACCATTTCTTGGACCTAAAAAGGGAAACTCTCAGTGCTCACAGCCTAACTTGCATGATTTTAAATCAAAAAATCGAACAAGCGCGTTAATCTAACTCTCATGTTGGACAAAACTGTTTTAGTAGAAAGCAAAAACAAAAAATGGTCAAAATGATGAACTAGGGGCACAGTTGAGTCAGGTGTTCTGTCTTTTCCCCTTTGTCAAAATACTTGCCAGAAAGGGCACTCTACTTGTCGGAAAGGGCACCGTATTCGCCAGAAAAGGGCACAACAAAGGGCAGAAAGCTCTCACATCCTCCAAGCAACGAGGTATCAAGCAAAGTGCGAAGCACGAACTAGAATGGGGCAAGATATTCCACTTCCTCATCTGGACAGGTCTAACCACGTCCAAACTCCCCGACAGAGCATCATCAATCGATGTTAGCTGCAGATTTGCTACACATCCTGTTATAGCACAACCCCTCTGAGAGAGGAACTCACTAGCTGCGCGCAGGAAAAGAAGAATCTAGCAGAATGCTAGGGGCATGAGCCCACAATTTGCTGTTCATCCATCAACCACCCAGGGGAGGGATGAAAAATGAGAGATTGAAGAATAGAGAGATGTGCGATGAGAGAAAAAGTGAGAAGAGGGCTTTTTCAAAAAAAAAACAGAGCCTGAGGGCCGAGTGATGTGAGAATCACAAATGAGAAAGGGCGGGAAACACTACCCGGTGAAACAGGCTCCCTGTGCACGTCTGAGTGTCGTGTCTTTTTGTTTTATCTCGATTCTTGTTTTGAGTCATTTCGAGTGTTACTCGATGTGTCTAGGTTGTGTGCCTTTTATTTCCTTGTTGAGTCGTTTTGCTGTGTTCAGTCGTAGGCTCAATACTTGGTCGAAAACTCATCTCTCAATTTCAAAAATAAAATCATCTTGTGCTCAGAGTGTTGTGCCATTCTCCACATTTGTGCAAAACAGTATTTGTTCTTTCATAAAACTGCAGGGTCCACCCCCGATAAGTGTGAACAGTAGAACAAGGACCCATCTGAAGCTATGTAGGTTCCAGACTGCAAAGCAAAAGAAAAAAGGAAAATTTGGAGCATCTTAGGGTGTTCCAGCTTTGGCAAGATTCGAGACTGCATTTCAGGTGCACCTTCCTAGACCTCGCCATTTTTCCGAAGAATGAGTGTGCCTGTACTCCAAGTGTAAGCCTGCTTCAAGTCAGAATGGCAATTAAAGCAGCAGCAGATGCTATCTCTTGCCAACATAAACAGGGTGTGCCCTTTTTGAGCTAAGTGTGTTACAAAGTCCTCCGAAAGGTAAATCGGAGGCACCAGAGTACATGTTGGATGCCCTTCCATTGCGTAGAATGTGCACTTTCGTATACACTTTTGTGACATGCGTGCCGCACATCGTTATGATTCATGCATAGAATATGCTTGCTTTCGATTCTGCATAGAATTTGCTTTCAATATTGCATAGAATATGCTCCTGTTTCTTGCATAGAAAATGCTCGTATCTTTTGCATAGAAAATGCACTCTTCCATACTTGCATAGAAAATGCACCTCATTTGCATAGAACATGCATTCACTCGCACTATCTTGTGCACTTACACTTTGTATCTCACTAGCACTGTCTTGTGCATCTTGTGGTTGTATCTCACTCGCACTATTTTGTGCATTGCATTTCAATCGCACTGTTTAGCGCATCGCACTGTCTAGTGCATTTCAAAATCAATCGCGCGGTTTAGCGTATCGCACTGTCCTGTGCATTTCAAATCACTCGCCTTAACCTCGAACTACGTAAGGCTTGATTCCCATCTTTGGGATACGTAGGCAACTTCATTCTAAAGCCCAGCCGTAAGGTAATTTTCTTCTTTCTGTTTTGTATTTAGAAAATTTTGTGCTAATTTTTGCCTTGTGTTCTTTCAGGCAATCCAGCGTTTAGCGTATCGCACTGTTTAGTCATTTCAAAATCACTCGCGTTGTTTAGCGTATCGCACTGTCTTGTGCATTTCAAAATCACTCGCGCTGTTTAGCGTATCGCACTGTCTTTGGCATTTTAAAATCAATCGCGCTGTTTAGCGTATCGTACTGTCTTGTGCATTTCAAAATCAATCGCGCTGTTTAGCGCATCGCACTGTCTTGTGCATTTCAAAATCACTCGCGCTGTTTAGCGTATCACACTGTTTAGTGCACTTCAAATCACTCGCGCTATTTTGCATATCGCACTGTTTTGTGCAGCTACATTCGCACTATTTTGCGCACCTCAATCGCACTGTTTTGTGCAGTTTATCATTCGCGCTATTTTGCGCATTGCACTGTTCTGTGCAGTTTACATTCGTGCTATTTTGCGCATCGCACTATTTTGTGCAGTTTACATTTCGCGCTATTTTACGCACCTCAATCGCACTTTCTTGTGCATTTCAAATCACTCGCACTGTCTTGTGCATTTCAAATCACTCGCGTTTTCTTGCGCATCGCACTGTTTTGTGCACGTTACTTGCATTTTGCAGGCATCCTATCGCGCTATCTTGCGCACCTCACTTGTACTTGTTAGTACATTGCATTGTTTTGAATGCAAACCGGCTTCGCGTAGCGTATAAGTCCAATTGTCAAAGTCTTCTTTCATATCATTTACATCCTACCTCTGAACTACGCTGGTTTGATTCCTTGCAAAGGGATACGTAGGCAGCCGGCGAGCACAACCATTCATTCATTTGTATTTTGTTTGTTTGTCCAAGTCTTCGGCCTTATCAAAAATAGGTCGTCTCTGGGCTTTGACATTCACTCCTGTCATTCTTATAACTTCCGAGTTCTGTCAAAGAGGGGCAACTGTAGACACCCCATTTTTGACAGCCCATAAGACTTGGGCGTTACTGATGGTTTACTTGGTGATAAAAGGTGTGCAGGGCAAAGATCCAGTTTCTTCAACAAGGAGAGAGACAAGTCTCAAATTCACACCCCGTTTTGGACCAAAGCTATTTTGGATGGTTTTTAGACCTCAAAACCCTCTCTTTCAAAACTTTTTTTTATAAAGTTTCTGCGTTGTTCCGAGGCTCGCATTTTGTCAAACGTTGTGCTTTTCGGTAAATCGAGCAGGGACGAAGTGGAAATGAATGAAAGAGAGATGAAATCTTTGAAAAATCTTTCAAAACACCTTGCTTAGGGGTTTGAAGTTGAAGAAAGGAGGGGAAGAGAGAAGAAACCAAGTTGGAGGAGAAGACAGGCATGAATCTGGGTAGAAGGGAGTCGAGCAGTCCTCGTTGAATCGGGCTTATTCATTTGAATACTTGGATTTTAGCTATGAGGCCACCACCATTGGAAATCTTACTTCCGGGGCTTCATTTTGCACTCAAGAATCTCCTAGAGCCAAGTCCGGGTGGGGGAGATATGATCAGTTGAAGTTGGGCATCATCCCGGTTGGATCGAATCTGCGCGGCTTCACCAAAAAAGGCATAACTGTTTGCACAGGAGGAATTTTAATGCAAGGTTTACGTCATTGGAAAGATAACTTCCGGGGCTTCAATCTAGACACCCACCGGCCACTTTTTGACCTTGGAAGCATCTGTCGGCAATCTATTTATCCGACCGGAAATTTATTGTGCCGATCGGCCAGAAAAGATGGCTGACCGACCAAGTTTGCTAGCCGACAACCTTCCGGAGTATTCTACAGATTGAATGGATGCCTGCTGTGCCAGTTGGAATGCACAGACTCTGCTCCCTATGCATGTGTGTGGCTGTTTTACATCATTTGCACCCCTTTTGACCCTCTTTTTTTGCGCCCTTTGCTCAAAGCTTCTTAAGGAAGCTTTGACCCCTTGTCTTGGCTTCCTCAAGAAGCTTGCACCTTTGCATTAGCTTCTCTTAGAAGCTTGGTCCCTTTGACCCTTTTGTATAGCTTCTTTGAGAAGCTTTATGCCATTTCCTTGCTCTATAAAAGAAACCCATCCTCCTCCATTGTTTTGGTTCAGCAAAATCAGACCTAATACATACATATAACATATATATCACCCTCTCTCTCTATATCTCCCCCTCTCTCCACATTTGGGTGTGTTAGAGTGTTCAAAGACCCTTGTTCTTGGCCTACTGCACCACACCTCATAGCCATACACCACTACCATTGGACTGAGGTTCTTGGGAGGGTTTATTGAGCTCCAAAAGCTGGTTTCTGGCCCCTGAAGCTGCTGGTCTCGAATTTGGTCTTCAAGGGTAAGTTTCTTGCCCTTTTTTAGCACTTTCTTGTACCTCATTTTAGCCTATCTTGCTTGCTAATTTGAGCTTGGTGTATAACATAAACAAGTTTTGTTTTTTTGTGTTTAAGATACTTCATTTAGACCAAGTTTTGTGTTTGGGGTCGTTTACCCCCTCTTAGGCCTTGTTTGGCCCCATTTTTGTGTGATTTTGGTGAGCTCCGGGACTACCTTGTTTGGGCCTCCTCACCGCTGAAATCTTGAGGGATTTCAGTGGTGAGGATGGTGGTTTGAGGTCCTAAGAAGGAGAGGGGTGACCCTCTCCCTTGTTGCCTTGTTTGTTGCCCTTTTTGGCCTTCCAAAGGGGCTCCTATTTGCATGCTTCCAAGCCTTGTTTCAAGCATTTTTCAGTGGGTTTTAGGACCCCCATAAGCCATTTCCAGAGTTGGTTTAGTCTTGCTAAATGTCTATCATGCATGTGCTTAATAACTCCTTGGATGGCCCTCTAAAGTAACTCATCATTTTTGCATGCCATGGTTGCATATCAGTGGTTATTTGGGCCAATTTTCACATGTTTTATTCACTGATTTTTGATGGTTTGGTGAGATTCTATGTGCATCATATACTTGCCATACAACCCATGTTTGCTAGTCAAAGTTGCATGCTATTTTAGTCCATCTTGCTAACATCTTTTGGCCATGCTTTGAATTGGAAATATGCATGTTTTGGGACTGTCTTGCATCTGTCTTCTTGCTTCATGATCAAATAATGAGTGCTTTGTATAGCTATAGGCCAATGCGTATGCCTAGTTTTGTGTTTCGGGGCCATTCCATGCATCGGGTGCCATGTTTCCATGATTCGGGGCTGTTCTGTATCACATTTCAGTGCTGGAATTACATGCTTGTATGCCATATTTCATGCCTTGTCATGCCTTGTTAGAGTTGCATACTATGCCTTAGGTTTGGTCCTCGGTTTGCGTGCATGCGTGCACGCATTTCGAGAGTCTCATTTTTCATCAACCTAATTAAAAAAAAAAAAAAATTTGTGGTGGAAAGTTTAAAAAGCCCTTGGTTGGAATTGGATGGAAGAATTTGTAATTGGTTGGAATGGAATGAAATAGAGGTTGATTAAGAAGATTAATTATAATTTGGAACATGATTTAGTCCTAGTTTGGTGAAGGTAGAACTAGATTGAAAGTTAGTACAAGCATATCTCCATGATTTGGGGATTTAGTCAAAATTCTTCATGAAATCAAGGATTCTTGTCCCAGAAAGTACACAACAAAGGGTTCCTCTAGGGTGGCTGGCCATGTGGGCTGATTTGAGGGTATTAATTTATTTCTTCTTGTGTACAAATGTTGGAAATTGCAAAATATGGTGTATAAAATAGGTTTAAAGGTACGAGTGTATATATATATAATGGTTACTAGTTTGGGGTCAACATGTGATTCAAGAAGAATATGAGGGCCAAAATCTTAATTTATGAATTTGAACATTTAATTAAGTGTAGTATTTAATTTATTTAAGGTCTGGAAATTTAATTCGAATAAAGTTTCTCTGTTTTGAATTAAACGGCGAATTGTACTGAGAACCAGAAACCTAAGGTTTTTTGTATGGAAAATATACCTAGAAATTTAATTTAATTATTATTTGGGTTTTAGAAATGGTTCTTGAGTTCCGGGTTCAATCAGGGTTTTCAAGTTTTCGATTGGCATGCATGTTCGATTTTATAACTAGAATTGAAGACAAATAATTATTGGAGGGTCTTTATTGAAATAATTCAAAAGTTAAGGACTTAATAGGTTTTACAAAGATTAGGGGCCTCACAGGACGATTGACCAACTACTTTTGATGGTGCGGAGGAGACAGACCGCTCTGGCTACCCACAGGATTGAGGTATGCTTTTACCTCTAGTTTACAGTCATGATAATCTTGTTCATAACTTTATTGGCCTCTTCTGATACTTGCGCTCTCTCTCTCTTTTCAGCTTGAGCCAGCACCAATTACACCTGCAGAACCTCCTCCAGCTAGGAGACAGAGACGGGGCCCAGTGAGGGGCAGAGGAGGAGCTGACCGAGGGAGAGGCAGAATGAGGCAGTGCTCACCTCCTGAGGAGTCCTTCGAGGAGTACACGACTTCTGAGGAGGAGGGGGAGACGGTTGACATGCAATCTAGCAGCCCTAGTGATGACAACGATGCACCTCCTCCACAGCTGAGGAGGAAGAGAGTGAGAATAGGTTGTTGATGATGATGATGATTTCTTGTTTTTTTTTTTGTTTTGCTTTGTAGTTTGAAGACTAGCTTCAGATAGACCCTTTTGTTTTTGAAGGATTTTCTTTTGTTTTGTTGCTTTGTAAAACAATGATTGAGGTTGGACCCGCTAGTTTAAAAAAGATGAGTTTTTGAATGATCTCCTTGCACAATATGTGATGAATGGCATGTGAAGAATGGCGTACCGTTTGCATGGTAACTTCCCACAAGACTTAAACAACGAGTATCTGCTCTCGCATTCATTCTTAAATCGGATAATAACCCACAACCAGACAAAATGTAAAATACAACTCGATAACAGGAAAACAAATTGAAAACAACTTGAAAATACTAAAAAACATTTAGTACAAACAAAACAAGACTCAAAACATAGCCGTGGTACGCCAGGACAAAGGCTAGCTCTTCCTAAAATTGCACTGATTTGGGCCACCATTTAGACCTGGCCGGGCCCAAGTAGGTACGGCCGGGCTTCACTAAGGCATGGCCTGGCCTAAATATGATGTCGGTTAGTGCTGCCTAGCTGTCATGCACTATTCCTTCTCAACCTCTATAAATGGTACTCCTATGCTAGTTTTCTGGCAGAATAGCAGTCTTTGGTATTTTGCTCTCAAGATGGAGACAACGTGCAATAATAGACTCTGAGACTAGATAGCCACTTTGGACGGCTCGGAAAAGGTGAACTTTTGTGGTTTCAGCCTAAACGTCCTTTTTCCTTTGAGCCGCACTTCTCTTTGCTTTCCTTTTCTTCATGTCGCAGTTCGATGTTGGAATCCAATCACACATGTATTTCACATTGGTTCACAAGAGGTGTGTCCGACACTCGAAGAATTTCAAGCTTTGATGGAGTTTCAGCGCGACAAAGAAATCATGCCGTAGCCCCGTTTTGACCATGCCCAAGCTTTGGGATGGATGTGTGGGCTAACATTACATGAGGCTCAGTCTTTGGTATATGATGGGGAGCTAGACATCCCTGGTTTAGTTCATCGATTTTTTGCTATCAGAGATAGGAGTGACTTTCTCTAGAGAGGCCACCGACAACATGCTCTCTGTTTATGTCTACTTGTACAATTCCTCCTTGCCCCTAGTTTCGGTGGAGCTAGTTTCCGATTGATCGAAGTGGCCCAATGTTTGAAAGAGGGTAAGAGTTGCATGGGCATACTCCTGGATGAAAACTTGATGGGTTTGGATGCCTTTCACAGGCAGGAGACTACCCGCTTTGCAGGGAATCCGTTACTTCTCCAGGTATTATTTTCCACCCTTCTAATTTATGATTCTCATATCACTCAACACTCACTCTCTGTTTTTCTCTCATAACCTCTTCCTTACTTTTCTCTCATCGTATACCTTTCTATTCTTTAATCTCTCTTATTTTTCATCCCTCCCCAAGTATGGTTGATGAATAAATTACAAGTAGTGGACCTTTGCCCCGAGTACTTAGCCCAAGCTTACTTCTTTCACCAACGGTTGGTTGATCTCCCCTTAGAGGGGTTGTGGTGTGACTCGATGTGCAACAGATCTGCAACTGACATAACTTGGCATTGCCCCTGGCTTAATTTGGCTGAGATAAGCTACAATATGTCCTGACAGTTGGGTGTAGAGTTAATTGGCCTCACACATTGCGTATTCTATTTCCCTCTCCGATTCAGATGCCAGTTTGGGCATGATCAGACACGTCCAGATGAGGGAGTGGAATACACAACTTCATTTCTGGTTCATGCCTTGCACCTGCCTCGGTATCTCGCTGCCTGGAGGAGAGAGATTCTGGCCTGTGCCATTAGTTTTAGTTACACCCTGTCTGAGAAGTGTTTGGCTTGGCTTAAAGAGGTGGCAGAGGTTGGGCCGTCTTTGGCAGTGGAATCCTCCACAAAGGTGAGCAGAAGACATAGAGCCTCCTAACTTAGTTGTGCCCCTATGTTTGCTGCTTTGATATTTTCTTTTCAAGTTTTAAGATGTAAAAGCAACTTTGATCTAAATCAAAGAGGGAGAATGTACTTGTGTTGAAATCAAAAATTAAAGTTCCGAGTACTGAAAATTTTCCTTTTGGTCCTCAAAATGGTCCAAGTTGTAAAAGGGTAAAATTTTGAACAAAATCAACTTTTATTAGAACTTTTCAAAACAATTTTCGGAATCACCACTTGACATGCACAAAATTGATTCTCAAGATGTACAATCTCGAATCAAAAGATCATAACTGCCCCTGATTGCATATCACTGTTGCTCTGTATTGTAACAAGCTTTTCTTCCCAAAGTGAAGATCACAACCGAACTAATAGATGACGAACAAAGATGATCTAATCAGGAAAACGGACAGGACAGTTGAGTTGGAGATAGTTACGGCCGAACTTCAGAATGAAGTTGCCTATGTATCCCAAAGAGGGGAATCAGGCCTTACGTAGTATGGTTAAGGTTCACTCAAGTATTAACTCTCTTCTTTTGCGCTCTAACTTTTGCCAAAGTCACCCTTTAGGGTTTTTAAACTTGCGAGCTCAGTTTTTCTTTATTTATACTCTAACTTTTGCCTAGGTCACCCTTTCAGGTTTTCGGCCTAGTAAGCCTCTTAAGAGTAATATTTCTTCAACTTGTCCATATTGATCAGTTGTGAGAACTCCAGGCCATCCAAGTCCATAAGAATAACCGCTCCTCCTGACCAGATTGACTTGATGATATAAGGACCAGTCCAATTGGGCCTGAACTTGCCCCTAGGGTCATGGATGGGAGCCCAGTTGTCTTTCGGTACCATGTCCCCTTGCTTGAGATTCATGGACTTAACTTTCTTGTTAAAGGCTCTAGCAATTCTGCGTTGGTAGCCCTAGACATGATACAATGCCCTTAATCTTCTCTCATCAAACAACATTAAGTCCTTGAACCTTCTCCGTTGCCAGTCCACTTCTGTTATCTGACACTCAGCCATAACTCGTAGCGACGACACTTCAATTTCGATCGACAAAATAGCCTCCATCCCGTAAATGAGAGAATAAGGGGTTGCCCCTGTTGATGTTTGGATTGAAGTTTTATAGCTTCAGAGCGCAAATGGCAGTTTATCTAGCCAGTCCCTGTAAGTTTCCACCATATTCTACAGAATTCTCTTGATATTTTTGTTTGTAGCCTCAACAACTCCATTGGTTTGTGGCCTGTAGGTTGATGACCTATGGAAAGCCACGTTACATTTCTCAAGCAAGTCTATCACCTCTTTCTTGAAGTGCAACCCATTATCAGAGATAATCTCATTCGGAACTCCATACCGGCAGATGATATTGTTCTTGATGAACTTAGCCACATGCGACGCTTTTAGCACAGAGTAAGACTGGGCCTCCACCCATTTCGTGAAGTAGTCGATTGTTACCAGAATGAACTCATGCCCATTTAATCCCTTTGGTGTGACTACACCATGGTGAAGTCATGTTGTAGAGCTTCGACGGCGAAATGTTCATGTGATTGGCACGAATCTGGCATTTGTGGCAGTGCTAAACAAAACAAATACAATCCTCTTCCATGGCTGACTAGTAATAGCCTTCTCTAAGGGTTTTTCGGGTGAGCATCACAACATTTATGTGGGCTCTGCACTCTCCTTTGTGAATGGCCTCCATAAGGCGCTTTGATTCCTTTTCCTCAACACACAGTTTGTGCACTCCCAAATGGCCTCTTTTGTACAACTTGCCCCTACAGATGATAAATTGGATGGCCAGACGTCGTATTCCACTTTTGTCCTTTGTAGTTGCTCCTGGTGGATACGCCTCATTTTCCAAGAAATTCCAAATATTGTAGTACCAGGGGTTCTTGTCTGAAGCCTCATCTATCACCGCAATGGTTTCATAGGCCGGCGTGTACATCTGTTCAATAATGATCGGACGCATCCTGACTTCCAATAGAATGTCTATCATAGAAGATAGAGTTTCTAGTGCATCAACAAATCGGTTGTTCTCCCTTAGTAGATGGGTAAACGTTAGTTTTTCAAACCTCAGAATTAACATATCCAAGACCTGATGGTAAACCTTCATTTTCTTCTCTTTAACTTGCCAATCTCCGTTGGCTTGAGACACAACCAAGTTCAAATCCCCGATAACATCCAACGTTTTTGCCCCTAGTTCCAGGGCGGCTTTTAAACCAGCAATACATGCCTTATACTCTGCTTCATTGTTGGATACTTTGAACCAGAGTTTGAAGGCTAAGCGTATATGGGACTCATTGGGTGCTATCAGTAACACATCGATCCCATAACCGTCAAAGTACATCATCCACATTTTCTCCTCTATTTGCAGAATATCTTTATCTGGAAAAAAGTGCTGCACCGTTTCATCCCCCTTTACTAGGTGATCTGCCTAGAATTTCGCTACAGCTCTCCCTTTAACCGACTTGCGCGTAACATATGTAAGATCAAATTCGGAGAGAAGAAGCAACCAACGGGCTAGCCCCTATGCAGCTGTTAGATGCTAGAGTACTTCTTATAATTTACATATCTTGAAGTTGATGACTCTATTCGAACCAGGGAGTATAGCCGGCATCTCCGAGCGAGTTGAGCTTACAAGATAGTGCCTCAACTTCCGAGTAGGCCCAATTCAAAAGGGTGTTAGGGTCAACTTGATACTCTATGGAGAGTGTAACCTCATTCCATTTCTTGGCGATATACATACAGTCCATCGGTCTATCTCTCGCACCTTGCCTTCACTTCTATAATTCTACATTTCTTGGCTAAATAGTAAAGGCTCTCTCAACATTTTGGTCCTTCTATACTATCATATTTTATTATTCACCTCAACACATTTAGGTATATCTCGTGTACTCGACAGTACACGAAAAATCGAGAGGTTTTCCTTATTCTCCCCTGTGAGCAGTGAATATACAGAGGTACTCATTCAACACCGGGAGACTAGATAGAGCGAATCATCCATGGTAATTTTTTTCCTTTTTTCAGGAGAACCAGAAACATAGTGGTTCAACTAAGGTTCAAGATTAATTTTGAAATAAACGTCTTATGAATTGGCACTTTACCAGAAAGCCGGGTACCTCCTTTTCATCCTGGGGTCCATTTCTAGATGGCCTTGATTTTGAAGGATCTACCTCTTCATACATTGTGCGGGATCCCATCATTTTTCTCTGTTTGTTATACCTGAAGGGCATTTTTGGTGGTTCACCCAATTTATACACTTTATCCGATCCGCTGAAGAAATTTTCCAAGGGTGTAGTGGCCCTCTCGATCTTGGACTTGACAATACATATCGTCCACATACACCCTCAACCTTTTGTAGATATTCGTGCAGAATGGTGGTTGAAGCCCTTTGATAAATGGCCCAATTTTCTTCAACCCAAATGAACTATACGATAGCAGGAGGGTGCCCACAAAGTAGTGAAAGTGATCTTTTCCCTATCCTCTGCGGTGCCATCGATCTGGTTATACCGGAAAACCCATCCACGAAGATGAGAGCAATGCATGCCCGGGTGGTGAAAGTCTACATTAACTCGTCAATATGCAGCATGTGAAAAATATCATTCTTCATGACTAGCCTTATTAGATCCCTGAAGTCGACACAGACTCGTATCTCCTGCTCCCTTCTTTGGGATTGACAATATTGCCAACCCACGTTGGATACTCAGATACAAGCAAGAAACCTGCCTCAATTTGTTTTTGTAACTTCTTCCTTGATCTTCAAAGCCCAATTTGGGCCCAACTCTGCACAGCTTTTCGTTCTAACTGGTCGGACTCTTCCAGGGGTCAAGAGGGATCTATGCTGTACAAACATCTCAAGGATCAATTCTAGGCTATGTCTTTCACATGAACCATGGCAAAAAAACATCTTAATCGAATTTTTTAATAAAGGATATATTGCTCGAGCGATACATCCTCCGAAGAAAGCATGACTCGATTCTGGACCAAGCGAGACTTTCCTCAGTACCCACGTTATATAGATACACGTTTCATTCATTGTATAGGGCTTAACACGCCTCTCCTCCTCATGACATCAATCAAAACTTCAAAAATAGATCAGAGAGTAATTCTTCCTCTTCGTTTATGTAAAATTTTGAAATTAAGATTAGTAACAACAAACCGAAAGGCACATAGAGAAGTAGCCAAAGTCCACACATTCCCATTTAAAAAGTCTGGATCTTTCGATTATAGTAGACTCGAAAAAAAAGCTAAAAGATGACCTAGACAAGAGTTGGTATTCGGGCTAACCACTCTTAGAAGTACCAGCAGAGGAACTCAAATCTGCTCCTGACTCACCGACTCACTGGAATCAGATTCCAAACTCACTATCCCGATCTAGAACTATTTGATGATGCCTTATTTAATCTTCCAGACATGTCGTGAGCCTCAGACGCATCCATGATAAGATTGGAGAATTACGCTGCTTGGGTGTTATACCCCGAATCAATTGAGAATAGTAAACTTCCCCTAAGTTGGCGGTCACTAGCTCTGGTAGTAGAAACTTCAGTAGGTCAACCAGTGCTTTTTCAGTAGACTCTTCCTCTTCCGATGTCCAGCTTGCGACTACTTGCCTTGATCTGTGCTAGGGCTCAGGTCTCTTGTTCATTCATGTCTTCTGGTAACTGGTGTTGAAGAAGATCTCGACCCGGATACCTTGTTTTTATTTCCTAGTCATACTAGGCTTCTGGGAATCCACAAAAGGGGAAGTCTTCCCCTTGGCAGACAAAAAGTTTATTCAAGGTCCCTTGTATTGGTTTGTGAATAACTCATATTGCTTCCTATCCCTCTTTGTTTCAGTCTTCCTCGCAACTCCTGTCCTTCTTTCTTTGCCAATCTATCATCAGTAGATTTGTGTCCCAGCTTGAAAGGTAAGGGTTGTGAACTCCATCTCCTTGGCGAGAGTGCCCACCCTTCCTACCCACTTCGGCTAGTCCTGATCCGGGAATATGCCCCTATTTGTTCATCGTGTATGATGGATTGCGCGCTCACCGTGTTCCTACGCCATCTGCCATGAATGGTTTGGCCACCTGGTGTGGAGAAGTGGTTTAGAAATACTCCTTTAGATCACTGGGGACGCCTAGTGATCCTCGGCTAGTCACCTGAAAAGATACAAACACTAACCGGTTCGGGTGTGCAGGAATTAGCACTCTGACGACAGTCAGTTCAGAAGCGCTCCAAGTGATACATCTTTACTAATTAAGTGAAGTGATTTCTTACATACCTTCTCAATCCAATTATTCCTTGTATTTATACTTGTTCCTTTTGATCCTCGGGGCCAGGGCCTACTTTTTAATCATTGTCCTTTCTCTTATCCGGCTCTAAGGATCTACACTTATTCGGCACGTATATTATATTCGGCTTCCTATTCCTGTAGGATACAGCCGATTAATATCAGTCTTCTAAGGTATGCACCTTCTGATTCTGCCATTATTTGACTCCCACAATTGCCTCCTGAACTCCCCATTGACGGTAGTTAATCGGTGTGTTTGGTCTTGAATCAGAAAAGTCAAAATAGGTCAGACGGCTTCGCGTACCCCAATACAGATGTCGGAACGCGCACACCTTTTCGATCATCATTACACTTTCCCGCCTCATTCGTGCGTCTCGCATTTATTGCGATTTGAAATTTCAGTCCTTTCGAGTGCACATTTCGTCGAGTATTCGAGACTCTTGGACCGCCAGCGGATATCCTTTCTCTGACTCGCATTTTCTGCAATTCTTCTCCGTCTATCCTTGCCCCGTTTACTCCTCGTAAGTCTTCTTCTCTCTTCTTTGCAATCCTATTTTCTGTTTGTCATTTTGATTTCGGCGGAACCTTGAATCCCCGCGAAAATGGCTAAACACTTGAAAGACCTCCTTTCTAAGGGTCGTATTTCCAGATTTCGGCGACACTTTTCCATACCCGACGATGTCCACTTATCACTTGTAATGAACAGTACTCTTGATATGGAGAGGGAGGATCAAATACGATCGTCTTCCCTCTCTTATCCATAGCAGAGGGCGGAGTCCGTTTTCCCCTACATCCATTGCTTAGGGCCGTCTTTCGCTATTGGAGTCTGATTCCTTCTCAACCCAACGTAAATTTCTTTCGAATCATCATGGGGGTGATAGAGTTGAACCGACACCTTAGGATCAACCTTGGCATTCCGACGATTCGGCACTGCTTTGCTTTGGCCAAATCTTCCGGTCGGCTGGGGCGATACTTTCTCAGGGCCAAGGACACTGACCATCACTTGATAACCATACTTGCCAGTTCTGGTAAGAGAGTTGACGATGTAATGGTCAATGTCCGAGGTAATTGGGAGTTCGGTGAAGGCGAAGACCGCCTAGACCCTATTCCCAGACGGAAGGGTGATCCAGGTTGCCATGTAATGCCTCGTGTTTGTTGATTTGCCTTTTATTCAGATTTTTTCCTTTAATCACCCCTTGTTCTTTGCAGGTAACAGATTGAAGAAGATTCTTCCCTCAACCAACGACGCAGTCCTTGAGGAAATTAAGTCTGCACTCAGATACTTCGGCCGTCCAAACGTACAAAAGCAAGGGAGAGCTGCTCACATACTCCTCCGATACGAACCTACTTATACTACATTTTCGGCCGCGGACGACATTCCAATTCCATCTGACGATCAACACCTTTCGGCTCTTCTCTTTCCCAGCTTCAAGAGCCTTAGGCAAATTGGCCTCAAAGATTCGGATTTTGGGGAAGATGCAGAGCCGGTGGTAGAGGTAATTGCCGAACCAACCAGAGAGGTCGCTAAGGAGGCCGAAGAGGTCGACGAGGTGATACGCTCGGCGTTCGAGGCTGCCGGACTTAACCAGCCTGCACCGTCCACTTCGAGTTGGGCAGAGTTTTCTTCTGGAGATATTTTTACGAATTTAGGAGACCTACTCAGCGATTTTTCCGAAGGTATGGCTGGGGAAAGCCTTACGCAGATGGCGCGAAAGAAAAATGCCGAGTGAATGGCTACTCGAAAAAAGGCTGAGGCTGCCCATTCTAAGCCCACCTTGATTAAAACTTTCGTACCCGTTATTGAAGAGACAGCTCAGGTTGCTGTGGCCGAAGCTTGGAAAGAGGTTGAACAACAGGTCATTGACGAACGGCTGATTCCGGAGGAGCGGGGCAAAAAGCGTAGTGCTGAGGGAGAGGCTAGGTCGGAGATTAGCCCTGCTTCCAAACGGCCTCGTTTAGAAGAGTCGAACGTGGTTGCTCTTTTTATTGTTCGACCAAAGATCAAAGATACACCGATCTCTTCTGACGCTTTAGCCATTGAGGATCCAGCCGTGGTGTTGAGCCTGGCGGCTTCAATTTCCTTACCGGCTGACAACGCAGCCTTTCGTGCCGTGCCGGATGTTATGGCCGTAGCCCTATCTGCGCAGTCAGCGCTCCTGGTAAGTGACCATCTCAAATTCTCTTGAATTTGTTTTCATTAAGGTATTTGACGATCCCAACTTGTTTTGCAGATGGTTGGCAGGATTGCGGGCTTAGGCCGCTGCCTGTATGATGCCCTTGGCAGGATTGATCGTTTGCAAACGGAAGCGGACAGTCAAAAGAGTAGGGCCAAGTTTGAAGTGATGAGAGCCGCAATGGAGAGTGCGCGAGCTAAAGCAGAGGAGGAGATGGCTTGTTCAGCTGAACAGCTCTGCTCTGACGCTGAGAGTAGGGCAAACGCGAGCGAAGAATCGCTCAAGTTAGCCAAGGAGGCGCTTGCCGAGGCGGAGGTTCAGTTAGAGGAGCGCAAGGCGGCCAAGGAAAAAGTCGATTCTGAGGCTTGTGCGGCATTTGAGGCAGGAAAAAGTGCCGCCTACACAGAATATGTAGATGAAGTCCCCAAATTTGAGAATCGGGGGTTCAACCATGGGTGGCTCAAAGCCCTTGCTACCGTTGGAGTTACATTGGCCTTGCCAATTCCCTACTAGCAAGTGGACGTTGAGCCACTTGAATCTGACCCCGAGGATTGATCTGGGAGACATTTCAATTTTATTAAGTATTTTTAATTCCGATGTAAGTTTTTGTTCGGTAGACTTTTGTTGGTTCAGGGTAGTTTTCATGTACAAATTGGTTACTATTTGCGCTCAATTTATTAATGAAAATTTCCTTGTTATTTCACCACCACTTGTACACAGTTTGTGAAGTTATGTTAATGAAGAATGTTTTGCCTTTAACTACTTTGCATAAAATCATTGCTGTGTTTGAGCTTTCAGAGATTGAATATCTTATGACAATATTGATTTATCACTCATATGCCGAGTATTGTGGGCATTCAAGCCGAATAGGTTGGTGAAATTGCCTTGGCCCCAGGTGGTTCATAATCGTTTGGATGCCGGATGAGACGACCTTAAGAATTTTGAAGAATCGATTCGTGAGTCGTCTGGGGCACCTAAGCTGAATAGATTGATGAATCTTAAGTATTTTGAATAATCGATTCATGAGCCGGCTGGGGTACTTCAGCCGAATTGATTGATGAATCTGCCCTTGCCCCAGGCGGTGCATGACCATTCGGGAGCCAGATGAGACAACCTTAAGAATTTTGAAGAGTCGATTCATGAGCTGTCTGGGGCACTTGAGCCGAATAGATTGATGAATCTGCCCTTGCCCCAGGCGGTGCATGACCATTCTGGAGCGAGATGAGACGACCTTAAGAATTTTGAAGAATCGATTCGTGAGCTGTCTGGGGCACCTGAGCCAAATAGATTGATGAATCTTAAGTATTTTGAATAATCGATTCATGAGCCGGCTGGGGTACTTGAGTAGAATAGATTGATGAATCTGCCTTTGCCCCAGGCGGTGCATGACCATTCGGGAGCCGGATGAGACGACCTTAAGAATTTTGAAGAGTCGATTCATGAGCTTTTTGGGGCACTTGAGCCAAATAGATTGATGAATCTGCCCTTGTCCCAGGTGGTGCATGACTATTCGGGAGCCGGATGAGACGACCTTAAGAATTTTGAAGAATCGATTCGTGAGCCGTTTGGGGCACCTGAGCCGAATAGATTGATGAATCTTAAGTATTTTGAATAATCGATTCATGAGTCGGCTGGGGTACTTGAGCCGAATAGATTGATGAATCTGACCTTGCCCCAGGCGGTGCATGACCATTCGGGAGCCGGATGAGATGACCTTAAGAATTTTGAAGAGTCGATTCATGAGCCGTCTGGGCACTTGAGTCGAAAAGATTGATGAATCTGCCCTTGCCCCAGGCGGTGCATGACCATTCGGGAGCCGGATGAGACGACCTTAAGAATTTTGAAGAGTCGATTCATGAGCCGTTTGGGGCACTTGAGCCGAATAGATTGATGAATCTGCCCTTGCCCCAGGCGGTGCATGATCATTCGGGCGCCGGACGATTGAGGTTTTCTCAATTAATGAGATTGCTTCGAGGGCGCTGCCTCTGTAAAGGATAAATGAACAAAGGTACAACCTTTATGAGCTTAGTAAATAGCTGACTCCAGCTCTTGGAGGAAGATTTATCGTGTGAATGTCGAACAGACTCTTCTTTAACAGTAGAGGGGAAGTGAGGACGCTAGCTGAGCTGGGCGGAGACATGAATCGAGGTGGTGAACCTTCGCGCACAGGAAGTAGGAGTTCTAGGGATCGAGAGAGGCGTCAGCCTCCTCGACATTGAAGCAGGTCACCCAGGCGGGACAAGCAGTCGCAGGGCAGATCTCCGCAACTCCAAGTCGAGAGGGGATCTGACGCGAATCTGTGCCCATTAAGCTTTGCAGTATTTGTGGGGAATAGACCCATGACAGAGGCGGACTCGATTGTTCGAGACCCAAATGTAGCGGTTGAGTTTGCTCGACAAATTTTTCCTCTTGAGGTTCAGCAGTCAATGGTAGGTCGCCAGGACTATGATGTATTTCGCGAAGGCATTCACGGGGCGGTAAAGGGGCTTTACACTGTCTATGAAATTGGCATGCGGTTGCGCACTGCCTATCGAGAATTGGAGAAGAAGGAGGAATGTATTCGAAGTTTGGAGGCTCGTGCGGAGGCGGCTGAGCGTGAGTTAAGGAAGACCAGGGCGGCTCAGGCATAACCCGCCGGGCAGGGAAACCCAATTGTGGAGGAAAGGGTTACCATTCGGCTCATCAGTACCGCGCTCGCCGATCGTGAGACGGCGAGTATGTTTGGAATGGAGTCTGCGAAGGGGAGGGCCTATGAAAAAGGTTTTCATGGAGGCCAAAAAGTTGGAATCAAAAAGACCAAGGAGAAGCTTGCTAAAGAGGTTTGCCGATGTGAGAATCGTGGATTTAGGCATGGTTGGATATTCGGCATCGCCATTCTACCACAGTAAACATTTTCCGTTTTCCGCTTTTGAAGTCGAGAAAAGTGCTGATGAGGGTGACGCCATATAAGAATACGCATTGTAAGGTTGAATCGCAATAAAAACTATGTATTTTATTATTGGATTGAATAGAAATGCTCTATTATAAATATTCCGTCGTAGTTCGTATTCGGTATATACGTGTTTCGTTTTATTACATGGATGTTTGAATGAATGTATAAACTTGATCGTATAGTTGATACGCCGGCTTATAGGTGAGGTCGGCCTAATCGTGATGGCCGTTTATTCTTGAATGTGGCCACTGTAATTTCAAGAGGCCAAAAGCTAGTACGTGGAGTGGCGGTGGCAAATTCCAGTCAGTGCGGGGTTTAGATGCTTGGCCGGTTGGATTAGTAGCGTTGCCCCTGTCCCAGTCAGTGCATGTTTTCCAAAAAGCCGTTTGGGTACCTAGGCCGTGGTGAATGTCAACCGACGTTCGTCTCTTGGGGTTTTGGCGTTAATGAAATTGCCTCGGGGTCACTGCCAGCATTTAAAAATAAATGGAATGGACTCTTCGTGCCAGTGACCTCATTAATATAACACCATTTGTTGCGTGGGGTTATATAATATTGTGGATGTAAAACAGAGTTTCTTTAATCAGCCAAACTCAAACTTTGGCCGAGCTTGATGCCGCAATGGATCACAGCGGAGAATTCTCTGGTGTGGAAGGTAGGTTGTTAAAAAAGAAACGGGAGGCGCGTCAGCCTCCAAGTCGTCGAACCAGATCGCCCCAAAAGGAGACACAACGACTGTTGCCTTTAACCTTCTTTGTCTTGGATCTTGGCCTTGACATTGTCGATGGTGTCAGAGGGAGGTCCAGAGATATGCTAATTCGGGCACGGTTGGATCAAGGCATTTTGAGCCATGGAGGCCTTCCAAACGACGTGCATTGATTCGGGGCCTCCGCTGTATCAACGTGATTAATTCCCCTTTTCCCCTTAGAAGTTAAAGATAGATATTGTAGTGTTCGAACGCGGATTGCGTCTATGTAACAACTGTTTGATCAAATAAAAAGTATTATTTCAAACATTTGCGTCTTACTCTGGATTTTTTATATGCTTAGCTAAGCACCTTATTTCGAATGTTGGCATGTTTTGTTTCGTTTTGTTCGTGCCGAAGGGTGCTTCGAATTTGGAGGTATGATCTGCCCTAGGGTGTTACACGTCAGAGGCACTGCGAATTCGGAGTCTTAATCGGCCCAAAGACATCTTGCGCCGATGGGGCTCTGTAACCGGCGTTTCGGTATGGAGATTTTAATCGGCCCTAAGGTGTCATGCACCAAAAGGGGGCTCCGAATCCGGAGACTTAGTTTGGCCAATCGTGATATCCACGAAGGGCGCTCCGAATTCGGAGTCTTAGTCGGCCCTAAGGTGTCATGCACCAAAAGGGGCTCCGAATCCAGAGACTTTAATCGGACCTAAGCTGTCATGCACCAAAGGGGGCTCCGAATCCGGAGACTTAGTTTGGCCAATCGTGATATCCAAGAAGGGCGCTCCGAATCCGGAGTCTTAGTCGGCCCTAAGGTGTCATGCACCAAAGGGGGCTCCGAATTCGGAGACTTTAATCGGCCCTAAGGTGTCATGCACCAAAGGGGGCTCTGAATCCGAAGACTTTAATCGGCCCTAAGGTGTCATGCACCAAAGGGGGCTTCGAATCTAGAGACTTAGTTTGGCCAATCATGATATCCACGAAGGGCGCTCTGAATCCGAAGTCTTAGTCGGCCCTAAGGTGTCATGCACCAAAGGGGGCTCCGAATCCGGAGACTTTAATTGGCCCTAAGGTGACATGCACCAAAGGGGGCTTCGAATCCAGAGACTTAGTTTGGCCAATCGTGATATCCACGAAGGGCGCTCCGCATCCAGAGTCTTAGTCGGCCCTAAGGTGTTATGCACCAAAGGGGGCTCCGAATCCGGAGACTTTAATCGGCCCTAAGGTGTCATGCACCAAAGGGGGCTCCGAATCCGGAGACTTAGTTTGGCCAATCGTGATATCTACGAAGGGCGCTCCGAATCCGGAGTCTTAGTCGGCCCTAAGGTGTCATGCACCAAAAGGGGCTCTGAATCCGGAGACTTTAATCGGCCCTAAGGTGACATGCACCAAAGGGGGCTCCGAATCCGGAGACTTAGTTTGGCCAATCGTGATATCCACGAAGGGCGCTCCGAATCTAGAGTCTTAGTCAGCCCTAAGGTGTCATGCACCAAAGGGGGCTCCGAATCCGGAGACTTAGTTTGGCCAATCGTGATATCCACGAAGGGTGCTCCGAATCCGGAGTCTTAGTCGGCCCTAAGGTGTTATGCACCAAAGGGGGGCTTTGAGAAATGAATTGAGCGACGAAGAAAAATGGTTTGCATTGCAGAAGTGATATATATACAAGTATCAAAGCCCACAGGTCGGGTCAGTGATAGGGTTTTCATAAAATCTCTGCTTGTGCCGATTGCGGGGAGCCACAGATTTCTTCAATGCCATGGGCTGTCAGGAAGTGCAGAAGCTAATGATAAGTGCTTGGAACGGCCTTCATAATATGTAACCAGGTTCGCCCCATGATGACATTATACGGCGAAGGGAGCTTTATGACCAGGAATTCTACTTCGACCATTTTGGAGCCCACTCGAACAGGTAGTATGATCTTCCCAAACGAGTACTCAGGATTCGTATTAAAGTCGAACAATGGGTGAGGTGCCGGAGATAGATCTGACTCGTTGAAGCTGAGTTTGATGAAAGTTTTGTAATACATAACCTCTGAAGTACTCCCTGGGTCTACGAGAATGCGTTCAATGGTGAACCGATTTACGCGTAATTTGATGACCAACGGATCGATGTGGGAGGCTATTGTGCCGCTAAGATTGGAGTCATTGAAAGTAATTGTCGAAGCTTCTCTGGGCCATTCGGTTAGAATACGTTGCTTTTGGGGGATTGGATGCGATTGAATTGTGTGCACGGTTGGGGATACAGGCAGGCTGTAGATTATATGGATCACGCCAAGTGGAGGTGAGTCCTGCCTCAAGGCTAATGCCTTGATTGGCTTTCCCTTTCTCACGTACTGTTGTAGTCGGCCGTCTTGCACCAGTTCTTCCAGGTGATACTTTAATGCGTAACAGCTCTCAGTTTTGTGGTTGTGATCTTTGTGATACTCGCACCGCCTATCCCTTCTTCTCGTGTCGGGTGGCCCCACCATCTTTGACGGCCATTTAAAGAGTGGAAGGTGTTGGATTTTGGTCATTATTACAGTGATTGGTTCTGACAACTCTGTGTACTTCTTGTTGGTATGCCTCGAGCGCCTGCGGTCGACTTGTAGTTGTTCATTCGTCCGGTGGGAGCATTGATCGCTTGATCGGTGAGAGTCCCGCCTTTTGTCTCGTTTAGCTCATTGCCGTGGCTCAAGGCTCGGAGGTGGCACAGAACTTATTAGTTGAGCAATTTCAAGGGGGGCCGTTTTGTTGGACATTTGTCCGGCTTTTATTCTCAAGGCATCATTTTCCACTTTGCAATACTCTTCAACTTTCTTTATCAACGCCCAGACTGTTTTGGGAGGTCTTTTGGTCAGGGAACTGTGAAGAGCACTGTCGGGATGTAGTCCCATTTTGAAGGCTGTGATGGCCATGGAGTCGTTGCAAGCATCGTCGACGAGGTTGAAGCACTCCCAATAGCGCTCCGAAAGCGCTCCGAATACGCTCTGAGCGTTTCTCTTGATTGGATCTGCATAGCCCAGAGAGAGTCAGCCTGTTTCGGCTGTACCTCGTTGGTGATGAACCTGGCCCTAAAGGATTTCTGTAATTGATGAAAGCTTTTGATCGAAGCCGGCTCTAGCTTGTAATACCACCTGACAGCTAATGGCCTCATGTTGCTGTGGAATATTCGGCACATGAGGGCTTTGTTGTCTGCATGCAATGTCATGGCCTGCTTGTAATGATGGATATGATTAGCGGGGTCTGATTTTCCGTCGTAAATAGTGAATGACGGAGCTTTGAACTTCTTGGGCAGGGCCACCCTTGTAATCCGTCGAACAAAAGGATCGTGCTGGTCCTCTTCGTCTGAACTGCTTCTTCTGCGCTTGTTCCTTGTATGTAGACTCTTTTCGGAGGAGCTGGAAGTTTCAGATCGTCCCTTCTTGTTGAGCTCCGTGGGTAATGAGTTAGAGTCGCTATCTGTATCCTTTGGTCGGGCTTGAGGTCGTTGTCCACCTGCCCTCGGAGGTCGTTCGGGATCTTGGCGCACGGCTTCTCCGAATTTTGCTACTTCCAGGGCCAAATCTTGACGGAGAAGTTCATTTTCAGCGATCATGTTCTCCATCCTTTGTTCATTCTACTTTGCTTGTTCCATGATCGTTTGCATTGTTTCTTGCGCTGAAGTCGTTGGTGAGTCGAAGTTCAATGCGCGTCTTGTAGCGATGGTTTCCTTTCCGAGCATATTTGCTGGAGTGAGGTCATCTCCCTGTGCGGTCTCGTCAGTGGCTATCGGAGGATCTTCAGTCACGCCTGCCATGGATGTATTTGAGTATTCCCACAGACGGCGCCAGTTGTGGAGAAGTGGTTTGGAAATACTCTTTAGATCTTGGGAGACGTTAGTGATCCTCAGCTAGTCACCTGAAAAGATACAAACACTCCGGTCGGGGGTGCCAGAATTAGCACTTCGACAAGTCAGTTCAGACGCTCAGGATAGCTTCTTTACTAAGTTAAGTGAAGTGATTCTTACATTATTTTCTCAATCCATTGTTCATGTATTTATACCTGTTCCTTTTGATTCTCGGGGCCAGGGCCTACTTTTTAATCATTGCCCTTTCTCTTATCCGGCTCTAAGGATCTACACTTATTCGGCACATATATTATATTCAGCTTCCCATTCCGGTAGGATACAGCTGATTAATATCAGTCTTCTAAGGTACGCACCTTCTGATTCTGCCATTATTTGGCTCCCACACCTGGGCTTCGGCCAAAGAGAAGCCAGAAAGGATCACATCCTCCTCCCCATGTATGATTTCCAATAATGGCGCAGTGGTTCCCTGGGGAGGATGGATCGCAGAATTACCGTACACAATGGCAATCCCGCATTTGAAGGGGTACTTCACTAACTGGTGGACTGTTGATGATACAACCCTCATCTGATGTAGCCAGGGCCTTCTCAATAGTAGATTGAACGTGGTCGGTACATCCATTACATGGAATTCCACCTTGTGCTCAGACGGGCCGATTAGGATATGGCTCTTCAATGTTCCCATACATCCCGGCTTGTATTGTTATAAGCCTGGACGGCCTGAGTTGTCGGTGTAAAGTCAATCGGCCTTAAACCGATGGCATAGGCAGTCCTTACTGGACATACATTGATTGCCGATCCAGTATCTACTAACACCACCAAAATCCACTTTTTTTGACTTTCTAGGGTTACATATAAGAAACGGTTGTGGTTGGCACCCTCAGGTGGTAACTCCTTATCTGTAAAAGATATAATTGGCGTAACATCCCCGGATGTAACCAACGACACCAATTGGTCAGCAGTGGTATCGATAGGTAGTTTGGTCCGGTTTATTGCCTCCAACAATGGTTGTCTATGCTCCCGGGATGCCATTATCAGCCCCTAGATTGATATGTCAGCCTTAATCTTCTTGAGATGTTTCAAGACTAGGTTTTCTTTAACATCCTTCTCTTTTCATCTCTCAACATCCTTTCCAGAGGTCTTTGGCTGGTCTAATGCCACGGGTTTGAAGTACTGACCACTCTGGGTCATATGATTGATCTCGTCAGTACACCAGGTGTCATCCGGGGTATCAGCTTTTCACACTTCGTTATTGCATACATGACTTAGGTCGCTGTCTTCCTACCCACTCTTACAGTCATGGCTGGGCTAGCATCAGGTTCTATCTGGAGCATGTTAACATCACGCGCCCCATCATCATACCATTCTTCCTCTACTACAGTCTTGGTTTCTGAATCCCGATATTTTTTGAGCTTCCTCAACATCCTTTTCCCATTGCTGGGCTCCCATTCAACCTTTTCGGTAGTGTGGGCATCACCCTCCGTTGTCTTGGGTTCTTATTTCTATTTTCCTTTTTCCTACTCCAGAGCGATCTTCATCTGGATCTCTTCTATCATTTTCCTTTGAAATTGTTCCAGTGCCTGCTCTTTCTTAGTTAGAGGCGCAGCTTCAGCCTTGCCACTAGCACCAATTTCCTCTTCCTTTCCAGTCTCTTCTATCTATTCCTTTACATCTGACTCTTTTTTACTCAACTATCCATTGCTTGTTTCTGGCTGGCTCGGGTCCCGCCATCCCATTTGAACACTACTTGTATCCTCCTCTTCGAAGAAGTACAAATCCTCCAAATCCTCCTCCAGATCAGCCAAATCCTCTTCTAAGTCAGCCAAGTCATTTAGGCCTTGTTCAGGCTGATCATTCTGATGTTGCCCTAATTGGCCTTCCTTGATAGCATTAATATTGAGAAAGTTCGACAATGTGACTACTGGCTTCGGCCGATTGATGGCTACAATGTATAAACAGGGATCGTACTCCTCTGCGAGCGAGATCCCCTTCTCTATAATACGGGTATTAGACGACCCTGTCTTTAGTACATTCTTCTCTTTCTTCGTTTTTATTGCCACAGGCTTAGATTGGGTTTGTGGTGTTAGATCCATCATGCACATGTCTGTGCCTTCTGGAATAACCACCTCCAATTTTGGTAGGTGGGATGAGGTAATATATGTACTAGGATTGAAGGTGGGCGGTAGTGTATGGATGTGGTTAATGTTTCTGGGTGGGGAAATTTGGTTTTGAGTAAGAAGTGGGTTGGTTGTTACGTTTAGTTTAGCGGGTGGGGTGATGACTTTGTTGTCGATGAGATCCTGGATCTCATGACGTAAATAGTAGCACAGGTCCATGTGATGGTCATGTTGTTGGTAGAAGATGCAATATTGGGTAGGGTCATGTTTGGGTGGCAATGGGTCTGAAAGTGGACGAGGATCGAGAGGCTTAAGATGCCCCTTTCCCATTAATAGTTTGAGGACGCGGGCTAGTGTAGACACCCCAATTTTGACCACTCGTAAGACTTAGGTGTTTGATTCCGAACACTCAATGATGAAAGTTACATTGTGTAAATGGTTTGAAATCTTGACAAAGAAAATTCGATATCAAGCTTTAAACAATCCCAACTTGTCATATCCACGGTATTTCAACCCTAGAAACTCAGTTTTGAACATTATACCAACCTGCATTGAACTTGAAAGAGAGGAACAATGAAAATGCCCTAAGCTTGGTCGTGCCGCAGTGATGGCCGGCCGAGCATCTTGACTTTTCAAAGAAGATTGTGTAAGTATCTGCCAGCTGTCTATTTCAGCAGATATTTTGATCTGTAGTTCAGTCTCTATAAATACGGGGTTGTTGGATTGAGGTAAAGAGGTTGAAAGTTTGAAGAGAGTGATATATTTCAAGGTTTAGATATATCAAAGTATAAGAAACTAAAGAGTTGAAATCCTTCTTTCATCTTCCTATTTTCATAATCTATATATCATCCATCCATACCATATCAACATAGAGCTTAGACTTGGAACTTGATTGAGATTTTGAAAACCATAACTCAAGCTTGAGGGTGTTGGAATCAAGTTTGTCAACAAAGAGCTTACCTCTCTTTCAAAGGTAGAATTTTGCACCTTCTTCTTTCATCTTCTTGTACTCTATAATTTATTTTTCTGTCCTTGATATACTGATTTTTAGAGTTGAATTGAGGCCCAAAAAACATGATTTGAGGTCTTGATATTAGAGGGGTTAGCCACCCCTCCTTAGGTTTTGTTCCGTAGCTTTTTCTCTACTCTTTTAACTTTGATTTTAGCTATTGTTTTTCACCTATTATGGACTATTTTACGTCTATTTTAATTTATGTAAATAGCTTATTCTTTGACTAGTTTGCTTGTATAGCTTGTTGCATGTTTATTCTAAGCTTTTCTCTTTAAGTAATTTCATTATTTAATAATCTCATTTTAATAATTGAGTTATCACTCATTTTATTTCATTTGAGAGTTGCTTCAAATGGTTGATGGTTATTCAACACATGAACTAGAGTTTTGCACTTAACGGCTTAATCTCTAGGGAGATTCATTGTCAACGTTGTAATCTTTCTTTCATGTTGAGAATTACTTCCCATTTGATGCTTCTCTCCTTTTAGAGGACACAATCATCACCTTGGACAAAATGGACTAAAGAATGGAATCAACTAAATGAATTGTCTTAAAATGAACCAATCAACATAAAGAAATTGAACTATATTGCTTGGGGTTCGGCCAGACGTTATGCCGAGTCCATTGTGTCAAGGTTTGTTCTACACCAATTCATGATGTTTTGATGAACCTTGAAGCATCTCTACCTCACCCTTTGAGTTAACTCTTTGACAGGAGGGAGGGGTTATAGTCTCTTTCATTTCTCAATTTTTGTCAAAAATTGTACTCGAGATCATCAAGCAATCAATTTGCTTGTTGATGGTTTTGAAATCAATTTCAACCTTCTCTCGAGGCTTTCCCATGACAAAGAAGTGTGAGAGGGACAAACAGAGTCCAGCACTATTTTCACTTTGGAGCACCAAATGAAATTTTGCATGAAATTGAGGTACGACTGGCCTTCCTTAGGCCCGGCCGGGTGTTAGTGAGGGCCGGTCGGGCATCAATGAAATGTGAGGCAGTGTGTTGTACAGAAACAGAAGGCAGTGGCTGAAAGTGAAAACAAAACAATCTGGGCAGACAAGGCAGCTTTTGGATGCTACGCATACAAGCATTGTGCATCTTCGGATTTGTAACTCATTATTTAGTTAGTTATTAATTCATTTGGTTCTGTAATAATTAGTTTAATTTGGACTATCAGACATTGATTCGGACCCTCCTGCGTGAGGATAAATATGTAATAATGTGTATGTCTTCCAACCCCACGTCTTTCTCCCTTTTATTTCCCAGCTTATGATGGTTAGTTTAGAGCATCATGTTTCGTTTAGCATACTTCATGTTTGCATCCACTTGTATTACATACATTGAGGCTTGGTTAATCATTCTAATCGCATTGTTATTTCAATTCTTCTTTGAATACGTGTTTAACTGCATGTTATCAAATTGATCCATATATCATATTAGTAATCGAGCCTAGTAATTGCATATCGTATGTGTTGCATTAGTCATGTTGCATAGGAATCATGCATTTTTCTAACTAGTTTCTCTTTTGGCTTGGAGTACGAGGTAAGCTTTTATTTGCTTTAGCATGATGCATGAGTGTGATTATTGCTATATCTAGCATGCTTACCATGAGGCTAATTGCTTAATTGATAAACTGCTTGAATGCCTGTGGATGAAGGCTATTTGCGTGAATTGGAATAATTTGAGTAATGTTCATATGTGATCACTTTTTCAAGTGGTACGTATTCAAAGCACTTTTTTTTTTTTTTTTTTAAAACAAACATGAATCAAATGTTCCAATGCTTGCAAAATTAGTCTATATTTGTATGCATTACATAGTAAAGTTAGTTTAATAACTGGAACAAGAGCATAAAATGTAAATAAGAATCACATCATAATGAGTAGAGGCCGATCTTTGATCGGGCGAGTGGGGTGTTCAATTCATGGCCTTCCCCTCTCGTACCTAAGTTCCCGAACCAAGACACTTTGGTGACGACGGACTAATGGCCTTTGGCACGAGTCTCGGGTTTCTTAAATTTCCCAAAACAAAATATTTAGGTGGTGACTCTATAAATCTGGCAAAGAAGTCCATTTTTGGCATTTGATTCAAAACATCTATTTTCCAAAAGAATTATCGGATTTGGACTCTTTTGCGTTTTCATTGTCTCACATTGCATTTGTGAAATAAAATTCAGAACCACAAGTAGAGGGCTTATTCACCTTCCAAAAGGAGCGTGGAAAAGTCGAGCTACAGTTTCTAGTGACTCTACTGGGGAATTTAGAGAACTTGACTCGAACTTCATGATGTGAAATTTTATCTATCTATATATGTTCTTTGCGTTGCATTTGTATTGGTGTGCCTATGTCACTGTGTTTGCCATCTGCTATTCCTGAACGGTTTGCCAGAGGCTCGCCCAAAAGGCTTGCCAAAAGGCTGACCGGTTGCGGCCTCTGCCATGATGGAAACACAACCCTTGGATCTAGACCACCATTGTACTGTTTGATCCTCCTTTCACTTCTCGGTGTTAGGTGTGTGTGGTATATTAGGTAATCTTACTGAGGTATCCTGTTTTGACCATTCGACCTAGTTACATATAGTAAAGCTATAGTGACTGTTCCAAACTAGGATAGGATGCTCACCCAAATATAGGATTGTATGAAACTCATTGTTTGAAATACTGCACCATAGATCATGTTAAAAATCTAGGATAGGGTAACCCTACCTCCCTCATAGGGGTGTTTTGGCTCTTTTACTTGATATGTTCTTTTATAGTGAGACTGGATGGAATGGTTCATATTAGTATGAGTTTGAGAAACAGAGTTTAGTGGGGATTACAGTTTAGCTATGATTATTGAGAATTGGGGCCGAAGCGCTCTTCAGATTTTGATTTTTTTTTTTCTTTTATTTCTTTTTGCTAGGTAGTTTACCATCATAGCTTCAGAAAGACCCAATATTCCCCAAGTTGTGTGGACTCATTCCGATAGGCTTTGCAAAATTCAAGACCTTGTTGGTGGTCAGCCAGTGTTAGCCTCTCGATGAAGAAGGAACAAACAGGCATCAGTAACAGTACAAAGCGCCTTACAAACACCTATTCATATCCACAATTCACCAGTATCTCACCCACCTAGACTAAGAATGGCGCAGAACATAGAAGAAATTGCTTTCATGATGACAACTTTGAGAACCATGGATCAAAGGATAGTCGCACAGGATGAACTCATCGCCAATTTGCGATGCCCATCTGGGGCATCCGCATCTACAGTGCATCCAATCCCGTTTGCTTAGCCAAATCTCGATCCCCTTCTACCAGTGGAAAATCCCCAAATCCCAAATCCCTAGGAGATATTTCCATAGCCTCTAGCTTATAGACCCTTGGCACAGATCCATAGGGAACTTCTTCTCTTTGACATTAACGATGATCCAACTATGATAAAATACCAGGCTAGAGAAAACACTAAAAAAATCCTAAGGCTTCAATTCCATTTGGAATATTGAAGACAGGTACATCGAGGCTTCGGTTAGATTACCGGAGAAGTTTAAGATGCCCTACATCGATAGATTTGATGGAAGTGGGGATTTGATTGTACATGTCCACCTATTTTCAGATGTTCTGAGGCCTATGGGTCTTTCTCGTGTTCAGAAATTGTCATTGTTCAAGAGAACTCTGTCTGATATAGCAGCCATTTGGTATGCTAAACTGGAAAAATCTACTAAATAGAATTGGGAAGAGCTAATTGAAGGGTTCGTAAAACAATACTCTTATAACACTCAGATCGAGGTAACCATCAGTGAGTTGAAGGCCATTACCCAAAACCCCAAAGAATCTTTCATCGATTTTGTTGCTAGGTGGAGAGCCAAGGCAACTCGGATGACAAATAGGCCTTCTAAAAGAGAGCAAGTTCTGTTGGTAGTCTTGAATCTTGAGCCTAATCTGCTGCAAAGAATGATATTGGCACCGCTGTCTACATTTGCTTCACTACATGAGTTGGGGGTCCAAATTGAAAGTGCATTCAAAAAGGGTATCATCCACAGAACTAGTGAACCTGCAAGAAGACCATTCACCAGGAGTACCAATGCTAGAAACAACACTATTCCACGGCATGCAGATGTCAGTACCATTGTTACATCGGCCAAGATGGCTGATCCTTTCACTGCTGCCACAACCTCATAACCTTCACAAAATAATAGTCCACCCTGTAATCAAAGAATGTTTACCCCCTCCATATGACCCCGACCTATGCCTTCAAGCTGTTAATGAAAAAGGGACACCCTAAACCTCTCGATTCTCGTCCATTTCCAGACCCAATGCCACCCAAACACGACCTTACTCAGTATTGTATCTCCCACCAATAACATGGCCATCCCACGGATATGTGCTACCGTTTGTGTCATGAGATTCAGGATCTCATTGACAACAAAATCATTGCCTCACCTTCCAAACCAAACATAACAACCAACCCACTTTCTGCACATAACCAAGTCCCCCGCCCAAAAATATTAACCATATCCATACACTACCACCCACCTTCGACCCTAGCGCATACATTATCTCATCCCACTTACCAAAACCAGAGGTGGTTATTCCAGAAAGTACAGGCATGTGCATGATGGATTTAACACCACAAACCCAATCGAAGTCTGTGGCAGTAGAAAAGCCTGTGGTAGTAGAAATGAAGAGAGACAAGAATTCACTAGAGGCAGGGTCATCTGTTACCCGTGTCATAGAAAATGGGGCTTCACTTGCAGAGATGTATGATCTGAGCTTATACATCGTAGCCATTGATCAACCAAAACCAATAGTCATACTATCGGATTTCCTCAACATCAATGCTATTGGAGAAAATGAGCTAAGGTAGTGTTAGAATTGGAAAAGGATCTAGAGGATCTCTACTTCTTCGAGGAAGAAGATACAAGCTGTGTGCAGATGAGATGGTGTGATCGAAGCCATCCAGAAACAAACCATGGGTGGTCTAGTGATGAGGAGACAGATAAGGTAGAACAAACAGGAGAGACCAGGAAAGAAAAGGCTAAGGCAACACCATTGACTAGAAAAGAACAAGTGTTGAAGCAATTCTAGCAGGAAAGGATAGAAAAGATCCAAGGACAGATGGCCTTGAAACAAGAAAAAGGAAAAGGGAAAGAAGAAGCTAAGTCAACCATAATTACCGAAAAGACTGAATGAGAGCCTAGAAAGCTAAGAATGCTTAAACAATATTGGGATACAAAAGCCAAAACCGTCGTGGAAAAAGAATGGTGTGTTGAGAGGTGTGATGTAAACATGCTCCAGGTGAAGCCTGACAAAAGTTTGGCCATGACTGTGGGGGAGTGGTGGGAAGATAATGATTTGAGTTACGCATACACAAACAAAGGGTGGAATGCTACCCCCGACGATATGTGGTATATGGACGAGATTAATCATATGACCTGGAGTGGTCGGTATTTCAAACCCACAGCTTTAGATAAGCCAGAATCCTCCAAAAAAGAGGTTGAGACATCAAAAGAGAAGGATAATGAAGAAGACCTAGTCTTGAAATAGCTTAAGAAGATTCAGGCTGACATATCAATCTGGGGGCTGATAATGGTATCTCGGGAACATAGGCAGGCACTGTTAGAGGCAATGAACTGGACGAAATTGCCTATTGATACCACTGCAGACCAATTGGTATCATTGGTTACATTTGGGGACGTTATGCCAGTAATATCTTTTACAGATAAAGAGTTACCACCTGAAGGTGCCAACCACAACCGTCCCTTATACGTAACCTTGGAAATTCGAAACAAATGGATCCCGGTGGTGTTAGTTGACACCGGGTCAGTAATTAATGTGTGTCCAGTAAGAACTGCCTATGCCATCTGTTTGAGGCCGATTGACTTTACACCCACAACCCAAGCCTTTCGAGCTTATGACAATACAAGCCGAGATGTTATGGGAATATTCAAAAGCAATATTTTCATCAGCCCATCTAAACATGAGGTAGAATTCTATGTCATGGATATACCGACAACCTTTAATCTACTGCTAGAAAGGCCTTGGTTGCATCAGATAAAGGCTATATCATCAACAGCCAATTAGTTGGTGAAATACCCCTTCAAAGGCAAGATTGCTATTGTGTATGGTAATTCTGTGATCCATCATCCCCTGGGAATTGCCACACCAGTGTTGGAGATCATAGATAGGGAAGAGGATGTATTCCTCTCTGTCTTCTCGTTGATAGAGGCCCGGGTGGTCTAATTCATCATGGCAGAAGATGACGGAACTTATGTGAGTGCTCAGTCTATCTACATGATGAACAAACAGGGGCATATGCCTGGATTAGGACTAGGCCAAAGTGGCAGACAAGGAGGCACTGTTGCTAAGGAATAAGCCATAGCCCCCACTCTTTCGGACTGGGATACAAACCTACAGTCGCAGATTGGCAGAGAAAAGAGTAAGAGTTGAGAGAAAGACTGAAAACAAAGAAGATCGGGAAGCAGTATGAGTTAGTCCACAAACTAATACGAGGAACCCTGAACAGACGCTTTGTTTGCCAAGGGGAAGATTTCCCATTTTGTGGATTTCCATAACCTTGGTTTGACAAGGAGACAAAGACAAGGTATCCAGGATTCGAGATCTTCTTCGGGCACCAATTAGCAAAAGAGGAGGATGAGAAGACAGACCTGAGCATTAATACAGATCAACGACCGAAGAGGAAGAACTATTGGGAAAAATATTGGTTGACCTACTGATAGGTTTTATTACTGAAACTGAGACCACCAACTTAGGCGATAGTTTTACTATCTCAATGATCGGGGATAACCCAGTGGCAGATTTCTCTAAACTTATCGTGGATGCGTCTGAGGCTCCACGACTGTTTTAGAAATTTGAGAAAGGCACCATCAGCAGTTCTAAATCGGATAATGAGTCCGAATCTGATTCCATCGAGTCTGTGGAGTCAGAGTCAGATTTGAGTCCCTCTGAGTCTGGTACTTCTGGAAGTGGTAACCTGGATACCAAAGTCTTGTCCAGGTCATCTTTTAGCTTTTCTTTTGAATCCGCTATAACTGAAGACCCGGACCTTTTGAATGGGAATGCTCTGAATGTTGCTTATTTCTTTGTGCCTTTGGTTTGTTGTATTGATCATAATTTTCAAAATTTTGACATAAACGAAGAGGAATAAATTCCTCAGGGTTTAAAAAATTTGGTTAATCATGACGAGGAGAGGCGTGTCAAGCCCTGTACAGATGAAATCATATCAATTAATGTGGGTACTGAGGAAGATCCTCGCTTGGTTCAGATCGAGTCCACACTGTCTTTGAAGGAACGCGAGCGTTTAATCGCTTTACTAAAAACTTTTAAAGATGTATTCGCGTGGTCCTGTAGACGTCCCCGAACGCCCCGGGAGGAACGAGTCCCCCGTTCCGTTCGATATTGGGCTCACTACAGTTCAGGACTCTCAATTTGTCACGGTTCTAAATCTGAACCAAAGAGTCCAAATCTGGCAAATTGTTTTGAGAAAATAGATTTTGAAAGAAGTGCCAAACATGGACTGCTTTGCCAGATATAGAGTTGCCACCTAAATATTTTATTTTGGGGAAATTTAGGAAACCCTGACTCGTTTGCCTAAGGCCACGTGTCCGTCAGCGCCAAAGTTGCTTCGGCTCGAGAACTTGGGTACGATTGGGGAAGGTCACTTCGTGAGCACCCCCGCTCGCCCGATCAAAGATCGGCCTCTACTAACCATGATATCTATTTTTGAAAACATTATGTGTTCTTATTCCGGTTATTAGCCTAGATTTATTATGTGATGCGCACAGCATACAAGTATAGACTGGATCGCCTGAATTGGAACAAAACATTTCATGTTTGTTTGTTTGAAAATGGTTTGATGGTGCTACTCGCAAGTAGGCTAAGACGTGGATTTGCTACCGTCGGGTGGGCTTAGAAAATATGATTTTGCCACTATCTAGTGGGCTTAAAGCTCACAGTCAATGATTTGTTCTAATCCAAATAACCCAACCTTCATCCACAGGCATTCAGAATGTCATATCACATAAGTAAATAGCCTCATGGTAAGCATGCTATCATGGCAGTCACTCACACACATGCAAGGATGCTAAAGCATAAAACTCACCGAGTACTCCAAGCCAAAACAGAAACTAATTAGAAATCCATGCATGATCCTAATTATACAGAAATGCCTAATGCAACACATGCAAAAGTGAAACTATAGCAGGCTCGGCTATTCTAAACATGGCATATGAAATGCTACAGCTAACATGTATTCAACTTGGAATTGAAAATACAATGCAGTTAGTATGATGCGGCGAGCCCGGTGCATGCAAGACAGATGAAATGAATGCAAACATGCTATCATACTGTATGCTAATTGAAACATGCCCTAATCTAACCATCATAAGCAGGTAAGTAAAAGGGAGAAAGACGTGGGGTTAGAAGACATACATCACACACACGCACACTTATTACAGTTGTGCCCTCGCTCGGAGGGTCTGAATAAATAATATACAGTCCCAAATAATTACAGTCCAAATATGTACAAAACCCTAATTAATTAACAAATTAAATTAGGAAAGCTGTAAACTAGCATGCAAGCTAGGGACTGCCTTGACTCCGCTCCGGATGATGAATGATGCATGCTCGGGTTGCCTGACACGGAAATCCACTGCGATGCCCTAATTAGCCTCCGTTTGCGATTGATGCCGGAATGTTGTGCAAGGCTTTTGAAAGGCCACTGATTCTTGATTTGCTGCAACAGAGAGTAGGAAATGGGCATGGCAATGTATTTTCACAAATGTATGCATGCCTCGATCCTCGTGCCACCAATCACGCATAACGATGCATGATGGCTGAGGAGTCGAATTGCATGACTCAATATGAAATGAATGCACATATAAACACAACAAGACCTAAACTCCATCATGGATAATCCGGAGTGTCGGTGACTGGGAATTGAGACACGTTCCGTCACTTGAAGTACAAAACGTCCCTCGTTTCCCGTGCTCAGGCTAACTCCCATCCCAAACACAATGCGATATGCATGACATGCATGAACGCAACTAATATACAACCTGGCATGCACAATGCTATGGGATGGCATACACGATGAACGAGGTAACATGGCATACACAATGCGCTAACATGCAACTTAGCATACACAATGCACGATGGACTTACACCAACATGAGTGGACCTCATCCACACTCACATTAGTAGCCATGAGATGAAAATGAGACACTCGAAATGCGTGCACACATGCACGCAAACCGAGGACCGACCCTAAGGCACCAAATGCCACTCTAACAAGACATGGCAAGGCATGGAATATGGCATACAAGCATGCAAATTTCATTACTGAAATGTGATGCAAAATGGTCCCGAAACATGGAAACATGGCACCCGATGCCTGGAATGAACCCGAAACACAAAACTAGGCATATGCATTGGCCTATAGCTATACAAAACATGCATTATTTGATCATGAAGTGTGAAGACAGATTCAAGACAGTCCCAAAACAAGTATATTTACAGTTTTAATCAAGGCCAAACAATGGACACAAATAGGACTAAGCTAGCATGCAAAAATGGCCCCGTAAGAGAGGTAATGAAGCAAGTAGCAGCTTCTGGCCCTAAATGGCCAAGAGCCCTTCAACAAAGTTGAAGAGAGGCTCAAAATGAAGCACTTTATAGTTTACAACAAGCCACGGATCTAAACATAAATAGGCCTAAAACATTGTACAAGAAATGGGCCAAAAGGGAGATAAAGAAGCAAGTGATGGTTGCTGGCCTCAAATAGAGGAGGGCCCTTCAACAAAGTTGAAGAGGGGCCCAAAACATGGTGTTTTAAAGTTAGTGACCAAACCCAAAACAGTGTGCATGCAAGCTTAAAATACTATGCAAAAAAAGACCTAAAAAGAGGTTTAAGCACAAAGAGCAAAAAGGGAGCTTCAAACAGCAAATGTCCCTTGATCAAACATGAAGAGGGGGTCAAAAAAAGTCTATTTACAGTTTGAACCAGAGCCCAAAAATAGAAGCACAAGGGGCTAACAAATCATGCAAAAATAAGGCCAAAAGAGGGATAAAGAGGCAAGTGACTAAAGGGAGCCTCAAACAGTGAAGATCCCTCAACAATGTTGAAGAAGGGATCAAAATAAGCCAATTTTCAGTTTATGACCAAGCTCAAAACAGTTTAAAAATAGGCCTAAAATACTATGCAAGAAAGAGGCATACAAGAGAGGTAAAGAAGCAAGTGGTAGCTAGAGACCTTAAACATGGAAGGACCCTAAAACAAACATGAAAAAGACCTCAAAATAATGCTATTTTTAGTTAGGTTCGGAGCCCAAAAATGGAAGAAAGTATGGCTTAGAAAGCATGCAAAAGAAGCTCAAAAAGAGGGAAAGTATGGCTCACCCTTGTAGACCAAACTTCAACAGCCTCATGGCTTGAGAAAAGGTGCTCCTTGCCTCTGGAAAACAGCTCCAAGTGGTTGGAATGAATGGTGGTGGTATGGTGCTAGGTGGTGATGTAGAAATGGTGTAGGGTTTGGGAGATTTTGAGGGTTGGAGTGTAGAGAGAGAGATACAATGTGGGAGCCTCAAAGCAAATTTTGTAAGCCTTCAGATGGGAGCTGGAGGTGCTGTTATATAGGCAAAGGAGTGGAGAAAAAGGGGGGGGGGGAGAAATGGGGGGGAAAGGAATTCAAGTTTCCCCCCAAAAGTGCAGCCCCCCGGATACAAAATTTGGGAAAAAACAGAATACATTTCTGTAAAGTACCCGGAGAGAGGATCATGGCCGGCCGGTTTCCTAGGGTTTAGGTGGCCGGCCGGCTCTCCTCATGGTTGGCCGGCCAAGGGTCAAAAGGTTCAAGCAATATTAGTGGCCGGCCACCCCAGATTGGTGGCCTCCCATGTGTGCACAACACAACCATGTGGTCAAAAACTGGAGAGAATGAACCAGGAGACAGAAAAGGCCACTTTTAGGAGGGGTTCAAAAGGGTCACATAGAATTACTGGCCGGCCATATGATATTGGTGGCCTCCCGGGTGTATACAACACAAATATGTGGTTTGGGGCAAGAAAAAGTGGCTTTAGGATGGTCAACATTGGCCTTCGAGTGGGAAAAACGGGCGACGGAGGGCGATGGAGGAATAAAACTGGTTGTCAAAACAATTACTGGCCTCCCACCCTTCTACGAACTTTCTAACAATGAAACAGAGGTCCCTGCCAAAAATGAACTCAAACCGATGCAAAATGGAGGTTCGGGGGCCGAAACGCGCAGCCCGAGGCCCCAAAAACTGACTGTTAGTCACCGGAAGTGGTGTTCGACCATGAAGTTGGTCTCTCGAGTCACAGTGTCCCTCAAAAGGGAGCAAATAAGATGCACGCCAAAAACCGGAGCAAACAGAGGTGGTTAAGCGGTCCCGAACCGAGGCACATGGCCAACGGCTCTGAAAAACCGAAAACCAGACTCCAAACAGGCAAAATGGCCTACGATCACGAAACGTAGCCTACGGCCACTGAGAGATGATCTATGAGACCTCTCCCTCCCTTCGAGAAGAGAAAATAGAGAAAATAGAGCCTGGTTCGCAAACCGAGGCAAAGCACAAAAGAGTCCGGAAGTCCGAAGGCAAGGCTCACGGCTGAGACTCCGCGACCTCTGAACGAGCACAATATGCAACATCACCGAGCGCTCAATCAGTGATGTCTGAGTCTTAAGGTCGGTCAAAAATGGGGTGTCTACAGGTCCTATGAAGATATGCCTGGAATCAATCCTGAGATTGTACAGCACCGGATCCCTCTTGACCATGAGGCACGGCTAGTTAAGCAAAAGTTGCGCAGAGTTCGCCCTGATTGGGCTTCAAAGATCAAAGAATAAGTTACCAAACAGATTGAAGTAGGGTTCTTGCTTGTATTTGAGTATCCAACGTGGTTGGCCAATATTGTTCCAGTTCCAAAGAAAGATGGCAGAATCAGAGTCTGTGTCGACTTTAGAGATCTAAATAAGGCTAGTCCGAAGGATGATTTTTCGCTGTCGCATATTGATGAGTTGGTAGACTTCACCGCAGGCCATGTGTTACTCTCGTTCATGGACGGATTTTCCGGGTATAACCAAATTCTAATGGCACCTGAAGATAAGGAGAAGACAACTTTCATTACTCCATGGGGCACCTATTGCTACCGAGTCATGCCATTTGAGATGAAGAATGCCGGGGCAACCTATCAAAGGGCTGCAACTACTATTCTGCACGACATGATCCACAAAGAGGTTGAGGTATATGTGGATGATATGATTGTCAAGTCTAAAGAGCGAAAAGGCCACTTCATCGCACTGGAGAAATTCTTTGAACGGATCAGAGAGTATAGATTGAGGTTGAACCCGCAAAAATGCACTTTTGGTGTAACGGCAGGGAAAATGCTGGGATTCTTGATCACACAATGAGGAATTGAGGTAGATCGTTCCAAAATCAAGGCCATCTTAGAAATGCCACCACCAAGGACTGAAAAAGAGGTGCGCAACTTTTTGGGCAAGGTGCAATTCATAAGATGATTTATCTCAAAATTAACCTTGGCTTGTGAACCATTGTTTTGTCTGTTGAAGAAAGGAAAGAAGTTCTAATGGCATGATTAATGTCAGTTTACCTTTGAACAGGTTAAGCAGTACCTTCAGAATCCACCTGTATTGTCACTACTAGAACTCGAGAGACCATTGATCTTGTATTTATCAGTAACAGATTCAACCATGGAGTGGATGGTAGCGCAAGAATCAGATGCTAAAGCGGAGAATGTCATCTACTATCAAAGCAAGAAGATGCTGGAATATGAGACCCGCTACACTCCCCTCGAGAAAACTTGTTTAGCTTTGGTTTGGGCAACAAAGAAGTTGGGACACTACCTGTTGGCTCATTCTGTAATTTTGGTTTCGACATTAGATCCCATCAAATATCTCTTTGAGAAACCAGTGCTTATGGGTAAGCTAGCTCGTTGGTTGCTTCTTTTCTCCGAGTTTGATCTTAAGTATGTCACTCATAAATCAGTCAAAGGGAGAGCTGTAGCGAAATTTCTAGCAGACCACCCAGTAAAGGAGACCACTTAGTAGAAGGAGATGAAGCAGTAGAGTATCGTTTCCCAGATGAAAACATCATGCAAATAGAAGAAAAAACATAGGCAATGTACTTTGATGGAGCATCAAACCAATATGGTTATGGGATAGGTGTATTGCTCATAACACTTGATGACTCCCATATA
The DNA here is from genome assembly GCF_004153795.1 of Camellia sinensis. Lineage (NCBI taxonomy): Eukaryota > Viridiplantae > Streptophyta > Magnoliopsida > Ericales > Theaceae > Camellia > Camellia sinensis. The sequence goes on along the minus strand of NW_021027269.1, from coordinate 2,104,570 downwards.
CCTCTAGCCTTCAAACTCTGGTTCATAGTATCTAACAACGAAGTAGAATACGAGGTGTGTATTGCTAGCTTGGAAGCTGCCCTAGCACTAGGGGCAATAAGGTTGGACATTATTGGGGATTCGAATTTGGTTATTTCTCAAGCCAATGGAGATTGGAAAGTTAAAGAAGAGAAGATGAAGGTTTATCATGAGGCTCTGGATGTGCTAATTCTGAGGTTTGAAAAATTGACGTTCACACATCTACTAAGAGAGAACAACCGGTTTACTGATGCGCTAACAACTCTATCCTCCATGGTGGACATCCCACTTGGAGTGAAGATGCGTCCGATCATTATTGAATAAAGGTATATGCCTGCTTATGAGACCATCACCATAATAAATGAGGTTCAAGACACGAACCCTTGGTATTACGACATTCGAAACTTTCTGGAAAAGAAAATGTATCCACCAGGGAAAAATGCCAAAGATAAACGAGGAATACGGCGTATGGCCATCCAATTCATCATCTGTGGGGGCAAGTTGTACAAAAGAGGCCATCTGGGAATGCACAAGTTGTGTGTTGAAGAAGAGGAATCAAAACGCCTCATGGAGGCCATTCATGGAGGAGAGTGCAGAGCACACATGAACGGAGTGATGTTAGCTCGAAAGATTCTCAGGCAAGGGTATTACTGGTCCACTATGGAGGAGGATTGTATTGGTTTTGTACGGCGATGCTACAAATGTCAGATCCATGCCAATCGCATGAACATTCCATCATTGAAGTTATACAACATGACTTTGCCATGGCCTTTCTCAGTTTGGGGAATTGACGTTATCGGTGCAGTCACACCAAAAGGGTTAAACGGGCACGAATACATTTTGGTAGTGATCGACTACTTCACAAAATGGGTAGAGGCCCAGTCCTATTTGTAGACACCCCATTTTTGACCGTCCTCAAGGCTTGGACGTCATCGTTTGTGCACTCGATATTATTCTTGTTTGTGTTCATTTTGAGCACCCAAAGTCCTCGGTGGAACACCTTGTCTTTAAGCCTTTAAACCTTATCTGTTTTGTGTATGTTTTTGGACCAAGAGCTTGTTACCTCTAGTCTGGAAGAGTGGGTGACTTGCCGACCAGCCCCAAAGGCTGTCGGCCATGGCTTGTGCTTGTCGGCCACCAGTGGTGGACGACGACCATTGGTCTCTTTTTCCATAGCTGTGCCAGGTGTTGTTCACTGAGCTGCATCTCCATAAACGTGTATGGTGAGAGGTTTCTAAGCTCAAGACTTGTTTTTCTATATATAGGGGGGTTTCTCCCCCATTTTTTAGGGTTAGCATTTTTAGAACAAAAATATCTCTCTCTCTCTCTATAATTCTCTCTCTCTTGTTATTTTGCACATATTTGCTTAGTTTCTCTTAGCTTTTGCATACCAACCCTCAACCAAATATTCTCACCTTTGGGCTGAGATAACTTGAGACCTTCTTTGAGCTCTAGAAGGTGGTTTGAGCTTAGATTATTGGCTATTTTGTGCTTTGCTTCAAAGGTATAGCACTTGCCTTGTTTCTACTTGCTTTATATACTTGTTTTGCCATCCTTTTAAATTGTTTTAAGGGTGGTTTTGAAGTGTAAAAACCTTTGTTTTTATGACCTAAAAATGGTGGTTTGAGGCTATTTTGAGTTAAGGGGTTGTCCACCTTTTTTGCTTCTTAGCTTGTCAAGCTTTTGTGCTATTATTCATCACTTTCAAAACAACTTTTTTTTGACCTTTTAACCACTAAATCTTAGAGGTTTTTCAGTGGTAAAAATCAACTTTTGAAGTCCAAAATTGAAGGGGTTAGCCTCCTCTCCTTGTGTCTTATTTGCATGCTTAGTTAGCCTCACATGTTAGCTTATTATTTTAGCTTTTTGTGGCTCAAGTCCAGCATGTTTTAAGCTCTGCTTTGGCCTATTTTGGCTCTGTTTTGGGTTGGTTAATTCATTTGAGCCTCGTATTGCATAGTTGTAGTGTAATTTCCTTCACAAGCTTGATGTTTTAATGCCTTAATCATTATTGTTTTGAGTTAATAGCATGTTTTAGTGTCGTTTTGCACTTCATTTCAGCACTATAATCTCTGCAATCTCCCTCCATTCTTCACTCTTTTATTTGCTTTGAAAGTGGCTTTAAACCGCTTGTTTGCCTAAGTGTGAAATGGAGGTGTTGCACCTAATGGTTTAATCCCTTAGGGGGTTCATTACCAACAGTGTAATGCCTCTTTCATGCCCAAAGCAGCTTGTTGTTTGAGCCATCTTTCCATTAGAGGACACTCACCAATGGACAAATCAATTAAAGAATGGTTTTGGTAATTAAAATGAGTAAACAAAATCGGACAAGTAAAAGAGGCAAGATAAGCATCTTTTGTGTTGCATTGCATGTGTTCGAATCGGACGTTAATTCAAACATAAGGAAAATGGGACATTTCATACTCAAAAGTGATGAAATGTGCCTCTTTCCTTGGTCACCATTACCCTTGATCATGCATGATAGGGTGGTAGTCCTTTTGAGTCTTATTTTGCACTCATTAATTTGTACAAACTTGGTTCCTTAGCCATCATGCATGGAAATTGCTTGATTGATGGTTTGAGGGCCAAGAGTTACACTCATAAGGAGGGTAATAATACAAACAACCCTTGAGAACATACTACTTTGCCTCTGTTTACTCTCTATTACAGCAAGAGGAAGTTCAGGTCAGCAGTGGCAAACGGCCACCGGCAGTAGCCGATTAACCATCAATGGTAGCTGACGACCACCATTGGTAGCCGACCGGCCATCAATGAAATTTGCACAGTATGTTGGTAAGGTGGAGCAGAGGTATTCTGGAAGTTAGCAGCACTGTTGGTGTTCAAATGTGCAAACAAAAGCGTTCAGTGGCAAGGCGGTGGCTTTTCGGGTGGAGAAATCGAGCATGCATGCATCCCTCACTTCCCGAGGCCTTTTAGTTGCTTTGTTTAGTTAGTTAGTTGTAGCTAATTCTTGCAAATGATGTAATTATTCAAGTAGATTGGCTAGTTAATTAATGTTGCAATTAATTAGACTAGTTGCTTTGTAATTAGTTAGTTAAGTGTTTAGCTAATTAATTTGACTTGTAATATTTAATTAGCTTAGAATAGTTAGTTAATTCGTATTGTGTTGTAATAGTTAGCTTAGCTTAGTGTAACTTAGATTATTCATTCGGACCCTCCTTTGCGAGGGTGTAATGTTGTAATAAGTGTGGATGCGTGTGTGTATGTCTTCCAACCTGTAGACACCCCATTTTTGACCGTCCTCAAGACTTGGACGTCACCGTTTGAACACTCGGTGATTATCCATGTTTGTGTTCGTTTGGAGTTCCCGAAAGTCTCGGCTCACGCGCCTTGCTTCAGGATCCCCGAACTCGACCATTTAGTGTCTGGTTTTGCACCAAACACTTTTGTTTTGCCTTGAAAGGGCAGGGTAGGGATTGTAGACCATCCCCACCCACCACCGGCATTGGCTAGATGCCACCGGCTGGTGTTTGCTGTCACCGGCAATGTAGTTTGCCGGCCGGCACTATTTGTTGCCGGCCGGCACTATTTGTTGCCGGTCAGCACTTTTTAGTGCCGGTCGGCACTATTTTTGGCCAAGATGGCATTTTTGGCCGGCCGATTACTGTGCAGTTGCTTTTTGAGATATTTTTAGGCAGCTGTATTGCAGTGACTTTCCCTCCATACACGTGTATGGAGGGATGACCTTCTAGTTTGGCTTAACTTGTAAGTTTTGCAAGTTTGATTGGATATATAGAGAGAGGCTCTCTCTTGTTGAAGAGGTTGGAGATTTTAGACATTTTAGGGAGAGGAAAACACAGACCAAGCTCTGGTTTTTTCTAGGGTTAGGGTTAGGGTTAGATACACACTCTATCTCTCTTTCCCCACAACTCTTAAACCACAATTAAAGAGTGATATGCATGAGAATTCTCTTTCTCTTTTGTTCACTAGGTGCTTTGTGTCTTACTATTGCACACAAACACCTAGTTTCACCTTCCTCTTGGAGCAGAGGTTCTAAAGGGTTTGTTTTGAATTTTGGTGTTGGATTCAAGCTAAAGGAGGCCATTGGAGCACCATTTGTAAAGGGGTCATCAAGGGTGAGAATCTAGTCCATTTTCCCCCATTCTTGCATTGATTTTATACCTATCTTAGAGCTGTTTTTGTGCTTATTGTATAACATAAAAAAGTTCTGTTTTTAGACCCTCTTTGTTGTTTATTAAGAGTGTTTTGTCGTTTGAGGGTAGTTGACCACCCTTAGGCCTTGAAAGGCCTCATTTTGAGCCATTTTGTGCTAGCTCCGGGATTTTGGTGTTGAGGTCTCTTCACCACTGAAATCTTGAGGGATTTCAGTGGTGAAGATGATGCTTTGAAGGCCCAAGAAGGAGAGGGCCACCCCCCTCTCCTTGTTGTCCTTGAAAAGGGCATGTTTTGGCCTCTTAAGGAAGCCTATGCTTGAGGTGTGTTGAGCATGTTTAGGATGTTTTTCATGCTTATATATCCATAATATAACATGATTTTTAAGTTGGTTTGGTACTCCATGCATGCTTAGCATAGTTGCCATGTAATGCCTTATTTATGCCTTAACATGTTTTAGGTTGTTAGCATTTGTTGGAGCATGTTTTAGGCTTGCATTTTGGAAGATTTTGTGCTTATCTTGACATGTTTTAGGTCTGTCCCTAAGTGTGTTGGGTTGATTTTGGCATGCTTGATATAGCTCCTTTGTATTTGGGCTTGTTGGCCTTGAGTATGTGCATGTGTAGCATGACATCTTTGCATTATTTTGATGATTTGGGATCATCCTACATGCCATTTCAGTCCCATTTCCATGCTTGTTAGATTGCCTTGCATGTCTCTTTAATGCCTCATAAGCTTGTGTAGCAATGCTCCATGTTTTGGTGCTTATTCATGCTTTTGTTTTGAGTCATTTGATGCCATTTAAGTGATCCTAGAGGTTGTTTTTAGCATGATTTCAGAGCTTATGTTGCATGCTTTTAGTCCATGAATGTCTCTTTCAAGTGTGCTTGAATGTTGCTTGCTTTGTGCCTAAGTGTTGGCCTTAACATGTGTATGTGTGCATGTATGTTTAGCCTTCGTTTTTTGGGCATTATGGCCACTGTTTTGGGCCTTATTAGAGCTGCCTTATTCATGTATAAGCCCAATCTTGCCATCCATTTGCATTGCCATATGTATGCTTGCATGATTGCATAAGTGCCTTGCAATGTCATGTTGCATTCCTAGCTTGTATGCCTAGGTTGCATTGCATCTTGCATGCATGCCTTGTTCCTTGAATTGGTGATAGGAATAGGGCCTTGTTTGTTTGATTGCGTTTGCATTGCATTTGAAACCAAAGCTGCATACTTGGTTCTTTGGGCCATCATGCATGGGAATGCGTGATTGGTGGTCCGAGAATCGAGGCACATGCCCCTTTGAGTCGTTACAATGATAAGGGACATGGTTGGTGCATACATGCCTTGAATTGTGCTGCATGCTTTGCCTTGCCCTCTATTGCTGTGAATTGCAGGTTCTGCAGGAATACTCTGCCGACCGCAGTGTAAGGTGCCGACCGGCAATTTTCTCTTGCCGATAGCTTCATTTTGTGCCGATGGATACACACCAGTGCGGTGGTTATTCACTCAGCCGGTGTACTCCCCAGTGTCCAGGGATGCAATCCTGAGGTTTTGACAGCCTCCAGAGGAGTGAAGGAAGGAAAACAGAGGCAGCTTGCGCATGGCGGCGCGCCTTCACGAGGCGTTTTACTTTTTTTTCTTAGTCTATTTAATTTGTTAATTAAATTAGGTAATTTGTAATATTAATTAGCTTGCGTAGTTAATTAATTGTTAATATTTATTCGGTCCCTCGAGCGAGGGCAAACTTGTAATAAGTGTGGGTGCGTGTGTGTATGTCTTCCAACCCCCACTTCTTTCTCCTTTTTACTTACATGCTTTAATGGTTAGTATTAGGACCACGTTTAATTTAGCATACCTTATGCTACGCATGTGTGCATCCATGCATTTGTATTACATGCATTAGGCTCGGTTACATCACGCTAACCGCATTGTACTTCAAATTCTAAACTGAATTAGTGATAGTTGTGCATTCTCACATGCCATGTTTAGGATAGCCGGCCTTTTCTAGCAACACTTTGTATGGCGAGCATTAGGCACTTAACATGGACTTGGATCATGCATGTTTGCTAACAAGTTCTTTGTTTTGGCACGGAGTACGATGTAAGTATTTCCGTTAGCATGTCGCATGAGTGTGAATGTTGCCATGACAGCATGCTTAACATGTGGCTAGATGCTTATGTGTTAAACTGTTTTGGATGCCTGTGGGTGAAAGTTGGATTGTTTGAGTTGGAAGAACTCATTGAAATCCGTGTTTTAGCCTACCTGCGGGTAGCAAATCCAAAGCATTTTCAAAACAAACGGATATGCGATGTTTATTCCAAATTAGGCAATCTAGCCTATACTTGTTTGCTGCGCGCATAACATAGTAATTCTAGGCTAATAAATGGAATAAGAACACATAACGTTTTCAAAATCGAAATCATGGTTAGTAGAGGCCGGGTCTTCGACCGGGCGAAAGGGGGTGCTCATAGCTGACCTTCCCCGATCGTACCCAAGCTCCCGAGCCGAGACCACTCCGGTGATGACGGACATGTGGCCTTCGGCACCGAGTCAGGGTTTCCTAAATTTCCCCATTTTAAAAATATTTAGGTGGCGACTCTGTATCTGGCAAAGCAGTCCATGTTTGGCACTACTTTTTCAAAAATCTGTTTCTCAAAACGATTTGCCAGATTTGGACTCTTTGGTTCAGATTAAGAACCGTGACACAATCGAGAGTCCGAACTGTAGTTGAGGTTCCCCACAGACTTGTTACACAACCCCACGTCTTT
>NW_021027269.1:2054313-2071759 GCF_004153795.1 Camellia sinensis | reverse complement strand
TTACACAAAGGGGCATCGAGGTCGACCCTTCCAAAATCAAGGCCATCTTAGAAATGCCACCACCAAGGACTGAAAAGGAGGTGCGAGGCTTTCTAGGTAAAGTGCAATTCATAAGACGGTTTATTTCTAAATTAACCTTGACTTGTGAACCACTTTTTGGTCTTCTAAAGAAAGGAAAGAAATTCTAATGGGATGATCGATGTCAGTTTGTTTTTGAGCAGATCAAGCAGTACCTTCAGAATCCACCTGTGTTGTCACCGCCAGAGCCAGGGAAGCCCTTGATTTTGTATCTATCAGTTTCAAACACAACGATGGGATGTATGCTTGCTCAGGAATCTGAGGATAGGGTGGAGAAAGCCATCTATTATTTGAGCCAGAAAATGTTAGATTATGAGACCCGCTACACTCCGCTGGAGAAAGCTTGCTTAGCCTTGGTATGGGCTACCAGGAAGTTGAGGCACTACTTGTTAGCTCACTCTGTAATTTTGGTTTCGAGATTAGATCCCATCAAATATCTCTTCTAGAAACCAGTGCTTACGGGTAGGATAGCCCGTTGGTTGCTTCTCATTTCTGAATTTGGTCTGAAGTATGTCACTCGCAAGTCGGTCAAGGGGAGAGCAGTAGCAGAGTTCCTGGAAGATCACCCAGTGGAAGGGGATGAAGCAGTAAAATACCTGTTTCCAAATGAAGTTATTATGCAAGTTGAGAAAGAAATTTGACAATGTACGTCGACGGAGCGTCAAATTAGTATGGTTATGGGATAGGAGTGTTGCTAATAGCACCCGACAATTCCCATATACCTTTAGCCTTCAAACTTCGATTCAAGGTATCCAATAACGAAGCAGAATACGAGGCTTGTATCGTTGGTTTGAAAATCGGGGACTCGAACCGAGTTGTGTCTCAAACAAATGGAGACTGGAAGGTCAAAGAAGAAAATGTGAAGATCTATCACCAGACCCTGGAAGTTCTGATTCCTAGGTTTGAGAGGCTAACTTTCACGCATTTACTAAGAGAGAACAGCAGGTTCACTAATGCCTTATCAACTCTATCATCTATAATAGACATCCCGCTTGGAGTCCGGATGCGTCTGATCATCATTAAGCAAAGGTATATGCCGACCTACGAGACTATTGCCGCAATAGATGAAGCTCAAGATCAAAACCCTTTGTTCTATGATATTTGGAACTTCTTGGAAAATGAGGTTTATCCACCAGGGACAAATGCCAAAAATAAGAGGGCAATACAATGGATGGCCGTTCAATTTATCATCTGCGGAGGTAAACTGTACAAGAGGGGTCATCTGGGAATGCACAAATTGTGTGTCGACGCAAAGGAATCAAAGTGCCTAATGGAGGCCATTCATGGGAGAGAGTGCGGAGCGCACATGAACGGAGTAATGTTAGCTCAGAAGATTCTTAGACAAGGTTACTACTGATCCACTATGGAGGAGGATTGTATCGGTTTTGTTCGGCGATGCCACAAATGCCAAATTCATGCCAATCGCATGAATATCCCGCCATCAAAGCTGTACAACATGACTTCACCATGGCCTTTCTCATCTAGGGAATCGACGTCATCGGCGCAGCCACACCGAAAGGGTCGAATGGACATGAATACATTCTGGTGGCAATTGATTACTTCACAAAATGGGTAGAAGCTCAGTCTTATGCAATGTTGAAAGCAGCGCATGTGGCTAAGTTCATCTGAAACAACATCATTTGCCGATATAAGTCCTAAACGAGATCATTTCAGATAATGGTTTCCACTTCAAGAAGGAAGTGATAGACTTGTTAGAAAAATACAATGTGGCTTTTCATAAGTCATCCACATACTGGCCGCAAACCAACGGAGTTGTTGAGGCCGCCAACAAGAACATCAAGCATATTCTGCAAAAGATGGTTGAAACCTATAGGGATTGGCCAGACAAATTGCCGTTTGCACTCTGGGGCTACAGAACTTCAATCCAAACGTCTACTAGGGTAAGTCCTTACTCTCTTGTCTATGGGATAGAAGTTGTTCTGCCAATCAGAATAGAAATCCCATCGTTGCGAGTTATGGCTGAGTGTCAGATAGCAGAGGCGGACTGGTAACAGAGCAAGTTCGAAAAACTAATACTATTTGATGAGAGAAGGCTGAAAGCATTGTACCATGTTTAGGGTTATCAACGCAGGATTGCTAGGGCTTTTAACAAGAAGGTTAAGTCGAGGAATCTCAAAGAAGGAGATTTGGAGCTAAAAGACAACCGAGCTCCCATCAATGACCCTAGGGGCAAGTTTAGACCCAATTGAACTGGTCCTTACTTCATCAAAACTATCTGGTCGGGTGAAGCTGTTATTCTCATGGACCTGGATGGCCTAGAATTTTCCCAACCGATCAACATGGACAAGTTGAAGAAATACTATCCCTGAGAGGTTCGCTAGGCTGAAAACCCAGAAAGGGGACCTAGGCAAAAGTTAGAGCACAAAAAATTAGAAAAAAATAAAAACTGAGCTCGCATGGTTGAAAACCCTAAAAGGCGGCCTTCGCAAAAGTTAAAGCGCAAAAGGAGAGCGTTAATACTCGAGTGAACCCGAACCGAACTATGTATGGCCTGATTCCCATCTTCGGGATACATAGGCAACTTCATTTTGAAGTTCAGCCTTAAACACCTCCAACTCAACTGTCATGTCCATATGTTTGATCAGGTCATCTTTGTCTCTTCTTCATCTGAAAGTTCAGTTGTCATCTCTACACTGAGAGAAGAGCTGGTTATAGTGCTGAGCAGTGCTACTCAGTCAAGAGGCAATTTGTGATCTTTGGATCCGGGGGTGTACATCTCGAGGATAGATTTTGCGCGTGTCAAGTGATAATCCTTATCGAAAATGATTTTGAAAAGTTTTGATAAAATTTGACTTTGCTCAAATTTCACCTTCTACAACTTAGACCATCTTTGGACCAAAAGGAGAATTTTCAGTGTTCACAACTTTAATTTCATTGATTTCAATACAAAGTTTTCTAACTCTCGATACAAATCAAAGTTGCTTTTATTACATTCATAAATCTTGAAAAGTAAAGATCAAAGCAATAAACTAGGGGCATAGATGAATCAGGTGTTCTTGTGTCTCCTGCTCGTACTTGTAGAAGCTTTTAAGGCCAAAATGGGCCTGGTTTGCACTTCATCCTTGAGCCAAGCCAGGCACTCGCCAGAAAGGGCGTAGTTAAAACTAGGGGCAGGGGCCAGAAGTTCTCTTGTCCTCCAAGCAGTGAGGTACCTAGCCAAGTGTGAACCTCGGATGGGGAACGAAACTGGGTACTCTACCCCCTCCTCTGGGCAAGTCTGATCATGTCCAAACTGATGTTTGAACCGGAAAGGAAAGTAGAATACACAGTGTATCAGGCTGATCAGCTGAATGCCAGGTTGCCGAGTCATGCTGTAGCTTATTTTGGTTAGATTAAGCCATAGGCAACGCCAAGTAATGTCAACAATAGACCTGTTGGACATCCAGTTGCACCACCATCCCTCATTCGGGAAATCCACTAGCTGTCGGCGGAAGAAATAGCCTCAAGCTGAGTATGCAGGACAAGAGTCCATTACCTTCAACTTGTCCATTAGCCATGCATGGGAAGGGATGAAAGAAAAGAGAGATGTATGTTGAGAGAAAAGTGAGAAAAGGGCTTTGAGAGAAAAACAGAGCACAAGTGTCGAGAGATGTGAGAAACACATATAAGAAAGGGCGGGAAACATTACCTAAAGAAGTAGTGGACTCCTTGCGAATTTTGTCATCTCGCGCTGATGGAAGGCGTCTAAGCCCATCAAAGTCTCGGCCAGCACTAAGCCAATGCAACTCTTGCCCTCTTTCAAACCTTGGGCCACTTTAATCAGTCGAATGTTAGACTCGCCAAAACTAGGGACAAGAAGGAAATGTGCCAGCATGCACAAGCAAAGAGCGTGTTGCCTAAAACCCCGCTAAAGAAGGTCGCCTCGGTCACCGACCTCGGAAAATCGATGAATTAGACTGGGAATATCCAGCTCTCCATTGTGAACCAAGGACCGAACCTCATACAGAGTAAGCTAGCACATCTATCCCAAAGCCTGGATGTGGCCGAAACGGGGCTGAGGTATGATTTCCTCATCGCGTCGGGATTCCGTTAGCATTTGAAATTCTTCGATTTTCAAGCATATCTCTTGTCTCTCGAAGCTAAAGACATGTATAATCGGGTTCCAACATCTAGCTGCGACATGAAGGAATGGAAAACAAAACAGAGAACGGCACAGCGGGAAAAGTGCATTTATATTAAAACCCTAGAAATTCATCTTTTCCAAGCTGTCTAAAGTCGCAATCCAATTCGAGAGTTTTTTGACGAAAAATGGCTTTATTTGTGAAGAATTTGAAGTTGAAATAAAGAAATCACGAAGCTCAACCTTTTGTAGAAGATAAGGCAGTGAGTGGAGGCCAGGTGTCAACAATCTGGAGGTCCTGCACATTGATGGTCGGCAGGTAGCCGGCAAGTCCCATTGGTGGCCGGTAAAGTACATTGGTGGCCGGCAGACCATCTCTCATGGCTAGCATGTAGCCAGCAACCCCTATTTGTGGCCGGCAGTTTCTCACTTTGACCTGTTGTCCTCCTTTATGCTGAAGAATGCTGAAAGCATATGTTTTGTTTTGATCTTCAAGTGTCTTAAAGTCTTGTTTTGAGTCCTTTTTGGTTCTAGCCAATTTGTTGAGTTGTATTTGTGTCGTTTTGTTTTGTTTATCAAATTGCAGTTGTGTTGTCTTGTTTCGTTTATCGAGTTGTATGATGTTTGTTTATCGAGTTGTATATTGCTTTTTATGTCAGTTGTTGGTCGTTTCATTACCCTATTAAGACTTTGTTTCAATCAATAGTGCTCTTGGCCATTTCAATTCCCTATCCATTTCATGCATATGTGGTGCTCATGATGCAAAAAAAACAAAAAAAAAAAAAACAAATAAACAAACAAAAAATGACAACACATTTTTTTCATAAAACTACCGGTTTTATTTCGATCATGGTTGTCTTTACAAAAGCAGAGTACAAGTTTTAAAGCAAATAAAACCTGCCTGAAGCTATAATGTGCTAATGCTATAAAAGAAAAGAAACTAAGCAAAAGTACAAAAATCAACACTGGTAGTCTCAGGCTCGAGAAGCCCCTTTCGTCCCCTTCCTTAGAATACAAATATAGGGGCACTGTCTCCGTTAGCACCGCTATCTGAATCTGAACCAGAACCCGAGCAGGCGTCATCTCCACTCTCTGCTCCATAGCCCTCCTCGGCATTGTCACCTCCACTCTCAGAACCCGAACCGGCTTCACCATCTCCGCCCTTAGATGACTCTAAATGCTGACTCGCTGCCTCCTCAGAGTCACTCGCCTTAGCATCATCATCACTCAGAATGGACTTTGAAGGACCGCTCTCAGCTCGGATGTCCCTAGCTCTGCCTTGGCCGTGTGCCGGAGCTTGTCTTTTTTCCTTCCTGCCGTTGGAGGAGGTACTGCCGGTACAGGTGCTGCAGCTGCCGCTGGTGCCATCAGTATGGGTGGAATTTGAAAAGACAGTTGTTACATGTCAGTTACGGTATGTATATCATATGCAAGTATGATATGTAGAATGAGTGTATGCAACAGTCAGATATAGTGTGTGAATACAGTATGTAAGTGCAATATGTTAGATGCAGTGTATCAGTGCAGTTTGGAAAGTTTTTTAGTTGAAATGTCAATGTCAGTGTGTCAATGGAAATTTGATACCTGGAATGAAAAACTGAAGAAGTTGCCTGAATACCGTAGAGGCTGAGTAATGCCTCTCTCCTCTGTACCATTCCCATTAGGGAGGCTATCAGCTCCAAAGTGCCTCCTGTATACTCGATGGATGTGTGTAAATGTAGTTTGAATGATCAGTATCTGCAAATGAACATATTTGAAATGAAATGTGGCGTGCAAATGTAAAGTGTGGTTCATACCTACGTCAGGCCTCGGACCCCGACAAGCTCGTGACCAGCCGCTGGAGACTTAATCGGAACCTGATAGGGGTCCCCAGTATGCTACCAGCAAGTCAGTGCAGTCGGAAGCTCTGGCCAATCAGTCCTCTGCCTTGCTCGAGAAGCCCCTCTACCACGAGCCCTACTCGCTGGGGTCACTCTAGGCCTCTCTCTCGCAGCAGGAGCACTCGTCTCCTCTCCTCTATGAGCACCAGTTAGAGGCGACATGAGATGTGTCTGGATGAAGGCTGCATAATCTCCCTCCACTCGGAAGTAGTCGGCGTGCAAGCCCACTATAAACTGAATGACCTCCTCAGTGGATAGGCTATCTATAGATCGCATGGACTCTGGTGAAGCCATCGGGATGATCGGGTCGGGCAGGCCCATGATCTAGTGCACGAACTGCTCGCTCAAGAACCAGGCCCAGCAAACTGGACCCTCAAGTAAAATGTGGTAGCGGGAGGTGGCCCAAGCTCTGGCGAACTGGTCTCGAATCCCCACTGGCATCGTGGCCCATGGCTGCCACATGATCTACATATAGAAGTTGTACAAGATCATTAGTTGCTGTCAGTTGCTAAGGTGCCGTTTGGTAACACTTACGTTTTCAGTTTTTAGTTTATATTTACAAAAATTTAAAAAACTCAAATAAAAACTTGCTTGGTAAATTTTTGATTTATAAATCAGTGGTCTCAGTTTATAAATTTGGCCAAAAAACGTGTAAATTTAAAAAATGTAGTGTTACGGTATTGAATTTCAGTATTTTTTTTTTTACCACCCATCACTACGCCACCACCCGTACAATATTCCACCACCCCTCTTCCCCGTAAACTCACCTTGGTGTTTCTCCCCACTACCACTTGTTCTTTGAACTATTGAACCACATATCCTTGTGATGTAACACTTTTGGGAGGATACCCCACCCCTGTCTCTCTCTTCCTGAAACAGGTTGGTGGTCGCGGTGCCAGTTACATTCTCACCTAGAACCTCTATCTCTTCCTCTTTATTTCGTTTCCTGCTTGCTCTTCTCGCTGCTCTTATTCTTTTTTTCTTCGTTCTGTCTTCCTTGCTCTCCTCCTCTCTTTGTGACTATACCTCACTTCCTTTCCGGGCTAATTGTTTGTTGTATACTCTCTATGTACCTCTTGCTCCGACTACAGACGGTTAGTTGAGTTCTTGTTCTCTTTATATCGTTCTTTCTCTTTGCTTGAGCCACTTTCCTTTGGTACTTTTTTTATCACATAAAACCCGACTAGGGTTCGCTGTTTCGCAGTGACCACCATGAGATGCGATCTAACCACAGTTGGTGGGCCGGCCCAATTCTGCACTATAAATGACTGTCCACTCCTTCCATGCCTTTTGACCCGTTTTTGAACCTCGCTATTGTCCCGGCCTCCGGCTCCTCTTCTCCTGCTCTCCTCTGATTCTAGCGGGGTGTGGATGGTTCTCCTCTTCTCTGGTCTTCCGTGTTGCTCGGCCCAACTCTTGCATATTCGCTGAATAATTAACTGGCCTCGGACTCTGCTCTTTCGGGCCTCTTGCGTATTCTTTTCATATCGCTTTTCAGTCTCCGTTTTCTTCCTTCCGAGAATTCTCACACTTGTTCTCACCTTCCTTTTTACCTGTCGTGGCTTGATGGTCTCTTGTCTACCTGGTCGCTCCTCAGCTTCTTCCCTTTAACACGCTGTTATCCTAGCGGCTTTTTATCTTTCCGCCAGTCAACCCCTAAAAACTATCTAATTATCGCGTTCACGCGGTGACCACATCCCATTACTCTCCATTTCTCTTCTTTTTTGTCCGTTAGGTGCCGCTAAAGCTAAGATTCGTGGCCTCTCTCTCTTTTCCGCTTACCTCCGTCCTACACTGGCGCGTTCCCTTTCTACACACTACCGCTCCCCCTCCCCTTTTTTTTTTTGTACGGCCGCGCGTTTCCACGCTTTGCCCTGGGTACGCTAGTCCTAAGCCCCATCTTCAATCATTTTTAATGGTTAGGCACACACATGTTGGTTTGTTAGAAGCGTCGGCTGCTTATTTATTCTTAAGTTTCCTCAACTCGGCCCTGCTTTCACCAACTGACAGAGCATAATCTTCTCATCGTCTCCATCTCGCTCTCATTTTCCTAGAAAACCTTTATCATCCTTTATAGTTTGTCCTCCTTATTCCACCTTTGTTTTTTCTTCTCATACCTCACGCACGTCTTTCTAAGCTTTGCTTACATATCTAGCGCTCTCATATATATGTATCGTTCGCTTCGTACGTCTGCCCCCTCACCTTCTTCTATTTTCTGTTCTTTTCTTCTCCTTATTTTCTCTTCCTTATGTGTCTTTTTCTATTTACTCTCCGTTACCCTTGTACATTCTCCTCCTACCACCCCTTCCACTCTTCACCTCCATATCAATCTTGCTCAGTCCGATTCAGCATTCCCCCCGTTGATTTCATAACACTTATCCCATCTTATCTAAGACCTCTTTTCAACTCGTTACCACTGTCGATGACTATGACTTACCTTCTTTCACCTCCCACCTATTCTACTATATGTTCTGTCCTTTATTATCATCGTCTATATCCACGTTATCCACCTCTACACCATAACTTATTCTCTATTCACAATAGGTCCCCTCCACCAGCGCAAATAACTCACCCCCCACCCATTCCGATACCATACTGCGACCTAGCCTAATCCAGCTCAACATCCCCGACACACCCGCCCACCGCATCCATACAAATCCCTCACATACCATACCCATCTTTACTTCTAGTACACCCTCACTATCCTACTCTTCGCTCATAAAACATTATTACTCGCATCCCACTGTCCATAAATGTCGAGGTAGTAATCTACAACTTCTTACCCTCATACTCCCTAACTAGACCCCCACTTCCGTTCTCTCCTTCTCTTCCTTCATATACGTTCCCTCTCCCTTCCCCCCCTTTCCTCTTTCTATCTCTTTTTCTCTCTCTCCTCTATCCTTACTATCCAAACCATCTATCTTGACCTATAACTGCAAACGTCTAGTAATGCCTTTAACACTCACCACTGGCTCCACATTTCGGCCAGCAAGAGGAGGAATTTCAGCCGGCTAAAAGCTCGCTAACAGACACTATTTTGTGTTCAATCATGACAGCATATCAACTTTCTCAAGCCATCTTTTTTTCTATCTTCTCTCTTCTCCCTCCTCTGATATGGTCTTGCTAAGGTCCGACGTGACATTTCTTCCTGTTACTTCTTTTGCGACTTTCCTTTTTTCTTTCTACTTTGATCCATGTTTTGCGTTCTTACCGAGGCCTATTCCTATTTACTGCACTTATTGTTCCTGCCACCATACACACGCCTCACTCAGAGCCGCCAACACCACCAATCATCCGCTGTCGGCCCATAACTTGAAAGTGGCCTTCTCTTTGAGGCCCTTTTCACTTTCTCATTAAGGACTCAACCCTGTTGAGCCCTCCATGATGCTACTTGCTTTCATTGATCCTCTTATGTCATACATCTTTGCATGATATTTTTGGCCCATTGAGTAACTCTTTTTTTGAGCATGATGTAATCTGTGAATGTGCTTATTTTTTGGGCTCTTCTTCAAACATTGTTGAAGGGCCCCTCACCATCGATGGCTCCTGTGCCAATTGTAGTTATATCCCTTAATTTGGCTCCCATTTTTGCATAAATTGGCAGCCCCTTGCCTTCGTTTTTGGCTTTTTTCACAGAACTGAAGTGGCGCTTATTTTTGGCCCTATACTTCATGTTCATTAACATTTTTTTCTGTTTAGTGATATTTTTGTATACTTCATGTTATAGCAACCTTTTGAGGCTCAAATGCTTGTACCGTTTTTTTAGCATGTTTGTATATTGATTTGAGGCTTATTCCTATACTGTAAACCTCATATTTTTGGTCCTCTTGCAATATGTTGTGAAGGAAATTTTTCAGTTTGGATTTTTCTTTTATTATCACTTGCTTTCATTACCCTCTCTGGCCTATTCTTGCTGCCATTTTTGCCTAACCCTATGCTTGCTGTTTGGCCATGTTTATAACTGTGATAAGTGCTTTTTTGGGACTGGCCTAAGCTTCTGTCTTTTGCATTTACATGTCCATATGCGTGGCATGTTGGCATAGCCTATAGGGCCATTTCGGGTGCATAAATTCGCATTTCCGGGACTATTTCCATGCATTTGCGTGGTCTTTCGCCTCATTTCGGGACTGTTTTCCCCATATTTTTTAGTGCTGAAATTCATTGAGAATGATTGCTTTCCATTTTCCATGTCATTCGCTTGCATATACCATTGCCTCGGGTTTGCGTGCCCGTGTGGCATGCATTTCGAGCAAGCTTCATTTTCATCCATCGGCATCTATGATGAGTGTGGCTGAGGCTCCCTCATGTTGGTCTAAAGGCCCATATCCTATTTCATGTCATTCCGCATTGTGTATACCATTGCCTCGGTTTGCGTGCTCGTGTGCACGCAATTTTTCGTAGGCACTTCATTTTCATCCATCGGCACTCCTTTGTGAGTGTGGCTGGGCTCCCTCATGTTGTCTAAGTTCAATCATATTTTTCATGTCATTAGCATTGTGTAAATACATTGGCCTCAGTTTGTCGTGCCCGTGGTGCCGGTATTTCGAGGCACCTTCATTTCATCCATCGGCATCCTAATGTGAGTGTGGCTGAGGCTCCCTCAGTTGGTTCTAACAGCCCATATCAATATTTCCATGTCATTTGCATTGCATATACCATTGCCTATCGTTTGCGTGCCCGTGTGTACGCATTTCGAGACACTTTATTTTCATCCAATCGGCCTCAATCATGTGAGTGAGGCTGAGGCTCTCTCATGTTAGTATCAAGTCCATGTTGCATTCTATATGCCAATTTTAAGCGCATATTGCATTGGTATGCTATTGCCATCGATTTGCGTGCCCGTGTGCACGCAGTTTCGAGGCACTACCATTTTTCATTCCGTCGGTCTCTTATGTGGTGTGCTGAGCTCTCTCATCGTATGGTAAGCCATATCATATTTCCATGACGTTTGCATCGCAATTCTAGTATCATTTTCCTCAAATTTGCGTGGCCCGTCCGTGCAACGCATGTTCGAGGCATGCTCATTTTTAGCAGCATAGTTGCATACTAGGTTTGTATTCTTAGATCGCATTCTGTCAATTTTCTCGCGTTTTGCATGCCCGTGTGCACGCATTTCGAAGGCATCCTCATTTTACAGGCATTGTGCATGGCTTCGGGCCGGTATCTTAATTGCCATTCCACGCATGTCAATGCATATTGCAATTGTGGTTCGGAATAGGAGTTGAGCCCGGGCACGGGAACGAGGTGCGTTTCGTACTCCGAGTGATACGGAACGCCGTCTCAATTCCCTAGTCACGACGCTTCCGGATTGTCATGATTGGAGTTAGGTTTTAGCTATATGTTTTTATGTGCAATTCATCCTATATTGAATTGTGCATTTCGACTGCTCGGCCATGCTGCCTCGTAAAATGACGTGATTGGTGCTGAGGATGCAAGGCATGCATATATTTGTTGAAATACATTGCTATGCCCCTTTTCCTGCTCTCTGTTGGGCAGTAAAATGAAGAATAACAACTCTTCGGCAGCTCCGGCACGCTTCCAAATCCAAGGAATAACTGCTAACAGAGCTAATTGGGGCATCCCGGTGGATTTCCGCGCAAGCAACCCGACATGCATCATCCAATCGAAGCAGGCAGTCCCGCTAGCTTGCATGCCAGTTTTTACAGCTTTCTTACTTAATTCCATTAATTAATTAGGAATTTGTATATTTATTCGACTGTATTATTTGGACTGCATAATTCCTTTAATTCGGGATGTATATTTATCGGACCTTGCTGCGGAGGGCACAACTGTAATAAGTTGTGTGTTGTGTGTTGTATGTAACTTTCCAAGCCGCGCACTGTCTTTCTCCTTTTGTTTACACTGCTTATGATGGTTAGATTAGGGCATATTTAAATTAGCATAACAGTATGACAAGCAAATGTTGCTCATTCATCTGATGTATTGCATGCACCGAGCTGCGGCGCATCATACTAACTGGCAATTGTATTTTCATTCTAAAGTTGAATACTTGTTAGCTGTAGCATTCCAGTATGCCATGTTTAGAATAGCCGGAGCCTGCATAGTTGCATTTTTTTGCGTGTGTTGCATTAGGCATTTCTGTATACTTAGATCATGCATGATTTCTATGAGCTTCTGTTTTGGCTGGAGTACTGCGGTGAGTTTTATGCTTGTTAGCATCCTTGCATGCGTTGTAGTGACTGCCATGAAGTAGCATGCTTACCATGAAGGCTATATGCTTATGTTGAATATAACTGCCTGAAATGCCTGTGGGTGAAGTTGGGTTACTTAAATTGGAATAAATCATCAAATGTTCAAGCCTAACTGCGGGTAGACAGAACCATTTTAAAGCGAACATGAAATGTTTTGTTCGATTCAGGCGATCCGGTCTAATACTTAATGCCTGTGTGCAATCACATAGTAACTCTAGCTAATAACGCGGATAAGAACATACAATGTTTCAAGAATAGATTATCATGGTTAGTAGAGGCGCGATCTTGATGCGGCGAGGCGGGGGTGCTCACGAAGTGACCTTCCCAATCGTAGCCCAAGTTCCCGAAGCCAGCACTTTTGGTGATGACAGACACGTGGTCCTTTGGCACCGAGTCAGGGTTTCCTAAATTTTCCAAATAAAATATTTAGGTGGCGACTCTGTATCTGTGCAAAGCAGTCCATGTTTGGCACTTCTTTGCAAAATCTGGTTTTTTTTCTCAAAACGAATTTGTCGAATTTGGAACTCTTTGGTTCAGACTCTAGAACCGTCGACTACGAAATCGACGTCCGAGCTCGTAGCGAGGTCCCCCGCGGGCTTGTTACAACTACTCTTCTCTATATTTTTCTAAAGTTGTTTAGTACATTGTTTTGGATTGGGTTTTTGAGGGCTGAAACTTGAGAATTTAAAGCTAGCCAAAGATGGGAGGGTTAACCCACCCTTTCTATGAACCTATATACCCATAGCTTTATACATTGTGTCTTCACACTTGTTTCTTTGCTTTTAGCTACTATTTTCAGAGTTTTTTAGGGGTTAAAATATGTGATTTGAGTCCAAAAAGTGGAGGGTTAGGCCACCCTTCGCTTAGGCTTAGCTTCTAGCTTTTTGTTCTCTTCATTTTGTCTAATTTATCCACTCTTTTCAACAATGAATTTCAGGACTGATTTGTAGTTTTTTGGGATTTTGTTTAAGTGTTTATTTAGTTTACTGCTTTGGAAGACTAATGCTTGTGTTGTTGTAGTAGTCTCTAGATTTTGGGGTATTTAGGCATATACACCCGATCTATTTTGAGTGATAACTTTATTATACATAGTTTTCATGTAAATATTCACTTTTGCATAATGCACCTTTGGCATAATCATCTCTGTAATATTCACAGTTGCCATATATCCCTTTGTAAATATTCACACTTGCCATAATCACCTTGCAATAAAATCACCTTTGATTAAGAGTTTTTGGTGCTCAAACACTAGGTTATTGGATTTCAAGGGCATAAGAAATAGACTTTCCATGGTTTAATGGTTTAATCTGCTTTGGAGTTCATTGCCAAGGCACTACCATCTCTCTCATCGCTAAGCTCAACCTCTTGTTTGATACTACTCTTTATGCTTTTGGCACTTAGCGGACGTAATTATCACTTTTGGAACAAAATAAAAAAAGATAAGAAAATGGCAAGGTAATATTAAAAAAGGGTAATAAGTTAAGTTGGTGTTCAAATAGGACTTATTTAGAACCCATTCTGTCTTGTTCATTACATATGTTTTAGTGATGTTTAGTGATTCCAAGAGCAACTTTTATTGAAGCTTTTGTCTATCGATTCTAAGATCGTCATGCCAACAAACATGAGAATATTGATGATTTGTGACGGCGAATCAATTCCTCCGCTTGATCATCTCATGATAGGAGAATGGCTGAGAGGAATTAAACATCTCTGAAAACACTTTGTTTTACTCTGTTTCAGATTCTATTGTAAGTATGGGTTCCAAAAACAATGGGCGCGGCTAGCCGGCCAAGTTTTCTGTAGACAGAACAGAGTAGAAACTGAGGCAAGAATAGAATAATTTTATGACAGCAACATAACATAATCTACGTTAGGCAAGACAAAGAGGTTTTCGGAAGGATGTTCTCAGTTTGTGCGCTTTGTGCTCGTGCCTCTTATCCCATTAATTTAGTGCTTTAATATTAATGATGTTGTAATTACTAGTTGGCTCCATTCGAATTTGTAATTGTGGAGACAGTAGTTTGGAAATACCTCTTGGATTCAATGTGATGCTCGGTGATCCTCAGCTAGCTACTTGAAAAGGAATGAACACTTCCAGTCACGGTGGGTGCCGGAATTAAGCACTCTGGACGGATAAGTTAGTTAGTTACTCTCTTGTTATTCTATCTTAAGTTTAAGCTACTTGTTCTCACATACCTCGCTCTTTGGTTGTATGTTCCTCTATTTATATGTTTCCTCTGGGCCTGCAGAGGTTGGTCCCATCCTTTAGTCGCACCATGCAATTATTTACTCGACTCGTTCTGTTGCGGACCTATCTCCACTTGCTCATCGCTCACTGTTCTATGGGCTAATTGGGATACGCTCTAAATTTATATAAGACGGACGCCGAATGCATGTATAGTCTCGATCTCCTAAGAATACATATTCGGCCTCTTTACATCCCGCTAATCTCGGCTCCCACATTGTCCCTAAACACTCCACTAATAAATTAGCTGGCGTGTTGGTTTCGAACTTGAAAAGTGCCATAGCCCAAAGTTCGACGGTTAACCTCATTCCATGCGAGTGTCAAAACGCACGCGTTTTTCGGTCATCATTAGCAACTTCCGTCTCATACGTATCTTCTTTCATTTATTATTATGATTTAAAATTTTGTTGTCTTTTCGAATGCCGCTGTATATTTTTTGCATATCGACAGCTCTTGTCTACCTTCCGATACACCTCTGCAAACCCTGTCCATTCTTCATTGTCTCTCCATCTCTTGTAGTTCTCTCATCTTTATTTTGAATCCTATTTCCTGTGTTTGTTTTCAATTTAGCGTATTCTAGTTAGACTGACGAAGATGACAAAGCATTTGAAAGAGCCTCCTTATCTGCGAATCGAGTCTCTGGCTTTTCCGAGCATTTTTCCATCCCTGAACGACGTTCATTCTGTCGCTGCGTGCAGACAGCACTGCTTGATATGGAGAGGGATGATCAAAGGCAGCAAATCGTCGTTCCGCACTCTTATCAATTGCTGAGGGCGGAGTTCGTTTCCCCTTCCGCGCATTTCTTAGAGGCCGTCCTTCACTTCATAGGGGGATAATCACTTCCCAACCTAATGTAAATTTCCTTCAAATCATAATGCAGATATAGAGTTATAACTGTCGCCTTATGGATAATCTCGGCATACCTGCTATTCGCATTGGTTTATTGCCTTGGCCAAGTCTTCTGGCCGACATGGCGTTCCTTAGGGCCAAGACATCGACATCAATTAGTGCTATCTTGCCACTCTGGCAAGCGAGTGATGATGTCCATGGTCGTTGTCGCGAGGTAACTGGGAAGTTCAGTGAAGGCGAAGATCGTCCTAGATCCAATTCTAGATGGAGAGGCGAACCAGGTGCCATATAGCTCTTGCGTTTTCTTCCTTATATGCATTCGGCTTTATTTTCGTGGTCTTTAGGTTTTACTTGCATATGAAACGATTTGAAGAAAGTTTTGGGTTTTAACAGACAACTCGTTTCTTGCGGAAATCAAAGTCGCGCTCCAATACTTCGGCCGTTCAAGCCTTCAGAAACAAGGAGGGCAGCCACATTCTTCTCGATACGAGCCGAAGTATACGACATTTTCGTCGGCGAGCCAACAATTCCCAGTTCCGAGGGGTGAAGCCTAGCTTATGGCCTTGGTTAACAACTTCAAATACTTGAGGCCAAGTTGGTTTTGAGCATGCCGATTCGAGCATGTGGAAGTAGCTGAAGAAGTCAACTGAGGTATTCAAGCCAGGTTTGAAGCCGAGGTACGAGGCTTTAAAGTTGACCTTGAGGAAGCCGACCTCAATTCAATCCAGCGCCTCCGTCCACCTCTGGCCGCGGGGATACGTCTCGCTTCGAAGTACATCTTAGCAGACTACGGGACTTCCCGGCGTGTACGCCTGAAGATATGGCTGGTTAGTCACTCACGGCAACTGCCCAAAAAAGAAAAACCCAAACAGATGGCCTCCCGAGGAGAGCGAGACCGCTCCAATCTAAACGCTGCTGCGCCGACCACGACTGAGTCTTCTCACACCAGTTGTGGAAGAACGGCTCAAATTAAGACTGCCGAGATGGAGACACATCCTACCGAAAGCGAAGTCGGCTGTCGAGGGATTCGCAACCAACAAGCCCGCCGTGCATGGAAGAACAGTCGGACTGGTTTGTGGAACGAACGGCCCCGCATAGAGGAGTAGGCTCAGTTGTTGGCCCATTGTGTGGTTCAACCAGGATAAGAAACGTGCCAATATTCATGCTGACTGCAGTCGGCTCTTAGAGATCTGACAGTGGCCTTTGAGTATGGACTCCTCCCAAATTTTTTCACCGTTGGCTGACAAGGGCTTAAAAAGAGGGCAGAGCTGCATTCGCCATGACCTAGTGAGACATTGATGGGTTTGAACGCTTTTCATCGCCGGAGACGACTAGATTCGACGGGAGTCCACTACCACTACAGGTAATGCTTGCCACCCCATCTCACTTATATTTCTCACATCACTCGCCCTCAAGCTCGGCTTTTACTCTCAAAACCCTTTTCTCACTTTTTCTCTCAACGTACACCTCTCTATTCTTTAATCTATCAATTTTTCATCTCCCCAGATATGGTTGATGGATAAATTGAAGTTGTGGACTCATGCCCAGCATATTCAGCTCGCGGCTTATTTTCTTGGGCGACGTCTAGTCGATGCCCTTGATGACAGATGGTGGTGGCGACTGGATTGCAGTTTGTCTGCTCTCAGACATTTGCGTTGGCGTTGCCCTTGGCTTAATTTACCACTGAGAGCTATAGCATGACCCCAGCCCGAAGATTCAGTTGATTGGCTGAACAACTGGTGTCTTTTACTTCCGTTCTGATTCCGGCGCAGTTTCGGACATGATCAGAATGCCCGGAAGAGGGATAGAGTACTGACTACATTTCTGGTCTAAGGTGCACAGCTAGCTCGGTATGCCACAACATGGAGGACGAGGAGCTTCTGGCCCCCGATCCCACTTTCAGTTGCACCCTCTCAGATTGAGTACATAGCTTTGGCTTCATGAGGAGGCGGCAGATCGGGCCCACTTTGGCATCAGAGGCTTCCATAAGCTGCGGCGAGGGACGGCAGGAACACCTGACTATGCCGCAGATTGTTTGGCTTTTAACCGAACTTTCAAGTTTTTCTTTATGATGTAGTAAAAAGCCACTTCAATTCGTATC
>NW_021027269.1:1967667-2003172 GCF_004153795.1 Camellia sinensis | reverse complement strand
CTCAAAATCTCACAGCTTGGATTGCTACCAGGAGTTGCAAAAAGAAAAGATAAATGGAGACTTCAAGGCACCATCTCCACCACTGAAATCCCTCAAGATTTCAGTGGTGAAGAGGCCCAAACACCAAAGTCTCGAAACTTGCTCAAAATGGCTCAAAATGGGGCCTTTCAAGGCCTAAGAGGGGTCAAACACCTCCGAACCAAAAAACACTCTTAATAAACAATCAAGAGGGCCTAAAAACAGAATTTTTTTGTATTATACACCAAGCTCAAAAACAATTTTAAGATAGGTAAAAATACAATGCAAAAATGGGGAATAAATGGACTAGTTTCTTACCCTTGTTGACTTTCTTCACAAATGGTGGACCAGCTGGTTCTTCAAGCTCAAAACCACCCAAGAACACCAAGAACAACCTCTGGTTCTTCAAGGAACTAAGAAAATGTGAAACACTATGTGTTTGTGTGCAATAGTAAGACACAAACACACTTAAACACACACAAAGGTAAAAGAGGGAGAGGTATAGAGATAGAATGTGTATCAATCCTAACCCTAGAACTCAAAACCCTAATATGGCTGTCTAAAATCTCTCCAACCTAAACAAGGGAGAGGAGAGCTCCTCTTATAGAGCCTTTTGTCATGTAAAGCTTACAAGACAAGCTTCTAAAGAGAGAGATCCCTCCATACACGTGTATGGAGCGGAGCCAAATGCAAGACAACTGTAATAAAATATCTGCAAAAGCAGATGAATAGTAGTCGGCTGCCCAACAGGCCACCCACTCCTCCAGACTTGAAACAACAAGCTCTTGGTCCATAACCAAGCACAAAACAGATAGGTTTAGAGGCTCAAAGACAAGGCGCTCGGCCAAGATCTTCGGGCACTCAAAACACACACGAGCATACAAAATCATCGAATGTTCAAATGACGACGTCCAAGTCTTGAGGACGGTAAAAAATGGGGTGTCTACACCTATGTAGCTTTAGATAGGTCCTTGTTCTATAGTTCTTACTTTTGATCGGGGTTGGACCTTGCCGTTTATGAAAGAAGGAATTCTGTTTTGCACATCATGTTGGGAATGACACGGCACTCTGAGCATAAAACGATTTATTTTTGGAACTAAAACCAAGAATGAATTCTTAACCAGGTATTGAGCCTACGACTGACCATTGTCAAAACGACTCAACAGAGGAAAAGCAAAGTAAAAACAATCTGACACATCTATTCTATTTACACTCAAAATGACTCAAAACAAGAATTGAGACAAACAAATACAACAAATACAACACTTGGATGTTTTCCACTGGTGAGAGACCTCTCGGTTCATGGGAAGCCTACTTCTACAAGTATTGTTTCCCACCCTTTCTTATTTGTGATTCTCACATCACTTTGGCATTCCATCTCTATTTTCTCTGAAAAGCCTTTCCTTACTTTTTCTCTCAATGCACATCTCCCTATTCTTTAATCTCTTTGATTTTTATCCCTTCCTAGGTGAGGTTGATGGGTAAGCTAAAAGTTGTGGACCTTATGAGGGGGGATGGAATATCCTGCTCCATTTCTAGTTTGTGCTTCGCACTTGGCTTGATACCTCGCTGCTTGAAGGATGAGAGAGTTTTTGGCTTCTAGTGCTAGCCTCAGTTGTGCCCTTCCTAGTGAGTACGTTGATAACGGGAAAAAGACAGAAAACCTGACTCGACTGTGCCCCTAGTTCATTATTTTGATCATTTTTTGTTTTTGGCTTTCTGCTAAAACAATTTCGACCAACATGAGAGTTAGATTAACATGCTTGTTTGACTTTCTGCTTTGAAATCATGTAAGTCAGGCTATGAGCATTGAAAATTCTCTTTTTCTGGGTCCAAGAAGTGGTCCAGTTTTGGAAAAATGGAATAATTTTCTAGAGAAAATTAGTCAACCTTATTAAAACTCCTCAAAAATTATTTTTGCAAATGGCCACTGTTCAACCAACGTGGAATTAACTCTTGAGATTGAATCTTCCATCAGAATAGGACAATCGATTTTGAATGAAGATGAGCCAGTTGGACATGGATAGGATAGCAGAGTTGAATAAGGATCAGCCAATCAACATGGATGAGACCAGTAGGTTGAAAATGGTTGGGGCCAAACTTCAGGATGAAGTTGCCTACATATCCCAAAGATGGGAATCAAGCTATACGTAGTTCTAGGGTTAAGGTGCACTCGAGTACTAACACTCTCCTTTTACGCTCTAACTCACCCTTTCAGGTTTCAACCTTGCGAGCTTTATTTATTTTTATTTTTTTGCATTTTTCTTTCTTCTTCATTTCTCTTTCTTTTTTTTTTCTTTATTTGCATTTTTTTGTTCTTTTTCTTTTCTTTTTGCTTCTTTTCTTCTTTTTCTCCTTTTCTTGCTCTAACTTTTGCCTGGGTCGCCTTTTTGGGTTTTTGGCCCAGCAAGCCTCTCAAGCATAGAAAAGTTTAACTTGTCTATGTTGATTGGCTGTAAGATCTCTAAGCCATCTGGATCCACGAGAATGGTTGTTGTCCCTGACTAAATAGTCTCTAATGATGTAAGAGCCCATCCAATTGGGTCTGAATTTGCCCCTAGTACCGTGGATAGGAACTTGATTGTCCATCAGCAAAAGTTTTCTTCTCTCAGATTCTGGGATTTGGCTTTCTTACTGATCTTCATTGGCTTGAGAAATGACCCAATTTTGAATCTTCGATCACATTTGACGTTTTTGCCCCTAGTTCAAGGGCTACTTCTTATCCAGCTATGCAAGCTTTCTTTGATGATATCTGACCTTTTTGCCCCTAGTTCAAGGGCTGCTTCAAATCCGGCCATGCAAACGTCCTTTGATGACATACAACCTTATTGCCCCTTGTTCAAGGGCTGCTTCAAATCTGGCCATGCAACCTCATATTTTAGTTGATCGTTGAACATTCTGAATCAAAGTTTGAAAGCAAAAGGGTCAAGTCTTGAGGCTGAGAGTGATCCTATGCTTTACAATCTGAAGATCAATTCCAAACATATCTTCATAGGACCACGCAAAACATTTTTTGAAATCTTTTAATAAAGCGACTAGTCGCTCGTGCTCTTCTGAAGACAATGTAGAACCAATCTGGATCAAGCTAGGATCTTTCTCAGTACTCACATTAACAGACATGATCTCATTCATTAAGGGCATAGCGTGCCTCTCTTCCTCTCAGTTGATCAAATTTTTACAATTTCTAAGGAATTCCTTCCTCTTTGTTTTCACCATAATGTTAGAAAAGTTTTGAAAAACTTAGGTCAATGCAATGTATTAAAGGCACAGAGAAGTAAGAGAAATGCATTGTCGTTTCATTCAGATCTTCTAGCCCAACTGGCTTAATGGTAGAAACAGACACAAAAGAAAGAGTGTAAAAGACAAACACAAAACAAGAAAGTGATGTCCGAGTTAACACCCTCGAAATAACCAACTTCCAACATAACAAGACTGACTCAATACAACACAACAAGAGTGAATTAATACAATACAACAAGACTGACTCAATACCCAAGTCCGAAAGTAAAATAAACAACATTTTTAAATTGCTCAAAATAGTGCGTGCCATCCACCACGCCCGAAGAAAAATGAGTGCCATCAACAGGTAGTTCATTCCCCGATCACATAGTCACATTATCCCCCAAGTGCATCGATCCAGCGCCGATAGACTTTGTAGGACTCGACGGAGTGATGACCTTATTGTTAATCAGATATTGAACTTCATGGCGAAAATGAAAACAACCGTCAGTGTCATGGCTGATTTGTTGATGAAAGGCATAGTACGTGGCAACATTATACCTGGATGGAAGGGGATCAGGGAGAGGCCAATGGTCAAGGGGTTTGAGATGGCCTTGTCCTATGAGGATTTGGAGAGCTTTGGACAATGTCATGAAAATGGGGATTGTAGGTGCGGTTACTAGTCCTGTCAGGGTTGATAGGATTGGAGCTGGAAGGGGTGTTTCTGGCACGGTAGCCCTTTTCTTGGCTTGCCCTTGGATTCAAAGTGCCCCTAACCTAAACGACAAGTGTAGGATTGGAGTTGGAAGGGGTGTTTCTGGTACGACAGCCCTTTTCTTGGCTTGCCCCTAGATTCAAAGTGCCCCTAACCTAAACGACAAAAGTGTCATCCACAATCTTTGTAACAACTGCAAGCACTTGCTTCTTGTCCATCCCTTTTCCCTTCAAAGGCTCAATAGCCCATTGAAGATGTTCATAGGGATCAATGCTTGCCCTTACCTTGTTCTTGCCACTTGCCTCCACTTTGCCAAGGGATTGGATCACTATATCAAAGCAAAGCTAGTTGTTGCTGTCATCTGATCACCCAGACCCGAGATAGCTTTAGGTTTGCTATTTCCAACTGCAGCCCACCCCAAGATTGCGGAGCCTTTTGGCTTAAAATTTCTGGCATATGATGTGGTCGATGAGGGATTCAAGATCCCAAAGGCTAAATCTGCCACAGTTCTCTGCAAATCTTCAATCATTAGCTCAGAAGTAGTGGGTTCATAGGTTTGATATGATTGGGGTTCAAGTGCATCCATCATTCACAAGTCCGTGCTTTCTAGAATGAACACCTCAGGCTTAGGTAAATGGGCTGAGCTGAGGTGATGTATATGTTGGGGTTGTAGGTGGATGGCAGTGTGTGGATTAGATTGAGGTGTGAAGGTAATGGGTTAGTGGTGACTTGAGGTCTTTTTGGTAGAGTTATGATTTTTTTGTCAATAAGATCTTGAACCTTATGACGGAGGCAGATGCAATGGTTTATATCATGACCGTGCTGCTGATGATAGGCACAGTATTTAGCGGGGTCATATCTTGGTGGAAGAGGATTTTTGAGGGGTCAAGGCTCTAGGAGCTCTAGTTACCCTTTTTCTAGAAGCATTTTCAAGGCTTAAGAGAGACTCATGTAAAGAGGATGGAAATTTCGGGCTTGGGGCCGAGTTGAAGTGGTTGGTTTTTGGTTATTGATGGGAGTGGTGACAGTGTTTACTTCTATGCATTTGGTAGCTGTGCTACCGTTGGAATTGCAAACAACATTCCTCCTCATAGGTTCATTACCCTCCACAATGATCCCTTGCCTGATGCCATCCTCGATTTGAACCCTAATTTCATGGAGGTCGTTAAAGTTTAATAGCGGGAGGACTATCATTTTCTGTAATAGCCTTTCATGCAGATTTCTAACAATTATACCAACTTGCTCTTTCTCTGGAGGCCTATTTGCCATCATAACTGCCTTTGTCCTCTATCAAATAACAAACTCTTAAAATCCCTCCTTCAGTTCTTAACGCATTGCCTCAAGGTCACGAGTTGTGACCTCGATCTGCGTGTTGTAGGAATATTGGGCAACGAAGGATTCAGCTAACTCCTGCCAGCTCTGTTTCACAGAGTCCTCCAATTTAGCATACCAGATGGCAGCTATTCTGGACATGGTTTGGCTGAATAGTGACAACTTCTATACTCGTGTCAAACCCATTGGTCGTAGGATATCAGAAAACGGATACAAATGCACCATCAGATCTCCAGTGCCATCGAAGCTGTCAATATGCAGCGTCTTGAACCGCTCCGATAAGGTAACTGTCAATTTGGTGTGCCCATCCTCTATGTCTGGAATAGAGTTGACCCCCTGTGCCTTTTTGAACAGCTTTTTTAGCTTGTTTACTTTGAGTGCGGTTGGATCAACCTTGAATTCAAATAGTGCCTCAGTCTGATACACCAGGGCTCTGGACAGGGTTCTGGAAGTTTGTGCTAGGATGGGTTCTGTTTGGACTGGAAAAATTGGAACATCCTCGATTTGTGGATCTTGAGCAGTGGCAGCATTAGCTATGGTACCGGGCATAGGGATAGCTACAGTTGGTACATGTGATGTCGAGGCTGCTGTTGGCTGCGGTTGCTGTTGCTATAACCTAGTTATAAGCTTGGCCTGACAGGACGCGTCATGCTGGAGGGAGTCAACTGTTTGCTGTAGATGGAGTAATAATTCCTCCAGATTTGTTGGAGGCTGAGCCATGATAGGGGTAGATGCTCGGGATGAGCTGAACAAAGGTAATCTAGCTGGTGAATGTCGGAATAGTGGAACTGGTGAACCCTGTCTGGCCCTCCTTCGTCTCGCCACTGGCGAAAGTAAAGCAAACACTGGCTGCCTTTGAACTAAATTTCTGATCTAACAAAGTCTATCGACACAAGTCTAGAGTACCTGAGGGATATCAGAGCCTTCTGAAGCTATGGTTCCAGGCCTACTTTGCAAAAGAGAAAACAGATAGCACCTCAGCCCAATTTCACTAGAATAGATATGATCACAACTGAATGACTGTACTCCATACTAAATTCTGCCCAAAAATAGATACCAACGTTGCAACTGATATGCACATTCCTGTATAGTTTCACTATAAAGCACATACCAATTAATAGAGAGCGAAAACACCCCTAGTGGGGGGGAGGGTAGGGTTACATTGTCCTAGTTTTGTCAAGAACTAGGGTTCACTACTCAAACAAAGTGATTTCAAGCAATCCTGTATTTGGGTAAGCATCCTGTCCTAGTTTGGAATAGTCTCTATGGCTTTTCGATATGCAACTAGGCCAAATGGTCAGAAGGGTACCAATAGGACCACCTAATATACCTCTCACACCTAACAATGAGAAGTGAAAAAGAGGATCAAACGGTACAACGGTAGTCCAGATCCAAGGGTTGTGTTCCCATCATGGCAGAGCTCATGACCGTTCAGCCTTTTGGCAAGCTTTTTGGGCAAGCCTCCAGAAAATCGTCCAGGAATAGTAGATGGCAAACACAATGACTTAAAAGCACCAATGTAAATGCAAATGCAAAGAAAGATATAAGTGTAGACAAAATTTCATATCATGAAGTTCAAGTCAAGTTCTCTAATTTCCCTAGTAGAGTGGCCAGAAACTGTAGCTCGAATTTTTCGTGCCCCCTTTCGGAAGTCGAAATAAGCCCTGCAGTTCGAACTCCCAAGGTTCTGAATTTGATCTCACAAGTGCAATGTGAAATAGATAAATACCAAAGAGTCCCAATCTGGAAAATCTTTTGAAAAATCAATTTTGAATCAAATTGGCAAAAATGGACCACTTTGCCAGATACGGAGTCGCCACCTAAATATTATATTTGGAAAAATTTAGGAAACCCATGACTCGTGCCAAAGGCCATGTGTTCGTCATCACCAAGATTGTCTCAGCTTGGGAACCTAGGTATGAGAGGGGAAGGTCATGAATGAATTTGAGCAGCCTCGCTTGCCCGATCAAATATTGGCTTCTACTAATCAAGATAAGAATCTGATTTACATTATATGCTCTTGTTCTGGTATTACTATGTGATGTGCACACACAAGTATAGACTAACTTGCAAGAATTGGAACATTTCGATTTATGTTTGTTTTGAAAATTGTTTCGAATATGTACCACTTGAAAAAGTGATCACATATAAACATTGCTCAAATTATTTCAATTCAAGCAACAAGCCTTCATCCACAAGCATTCAAGCAGTTATAGCACTTAAGCAATTAGCCTCATGGCAAGCATGCTAGACATGGTAACATTGACACTCATGCAATTTATGCTAAAGCGAGTAAAGACTCACCTAGTACTCTAAGCCAAAAAAAGAGAAATAAGTTAAGAAAATGCATGATTCCTAACTATGCAATATGACTAATACAATACATGCGAAATGCAATTAATAGGCTTGGCTACTTAGCATGACATATGATTTGATTTGATAACATACGATCTAAGCACGTATTCAAAGAGGTATTTAAACTAATAATGCAAGTTAGAATGATAAACCGAGCCTCGGTGCATGCAAGACAAGTGAATGCAAACATGAGGTATGCTAAACAAAACATGATGTCTCTAAACTAACCATCATAAGCTGGTAAATAAAAGGGAGAAAGATGTGAGGTTGGAAGACATACACGTTATTACAACATTTCACTCTCACGAAGGAGAGTCTGAATAAACTAACTAGCTAACAAACTAAAGCTAAGCTAATTATTACAAAACAAAATGAATGATCTAGCTAAGCTACTTAACTAATTATTACAACAAATGAATTAACTAACTATTCTAGCTAATTAATTATTACAACATCATAACTAGCTTACTACTTTAACTAATTAAATAATTACAACACAAGTGCAATTAAAAGAAGTGAGTAAGCTAAATAATTAAATACTAAGCTAATTACTCTGCCTCGGGAAACAAGGAATGTTCATGCAAATGCTTGGTTTCCACCCGAAAAGGCCACTTTTTTGCTTCTGGAGAGCCTTTGTTGCACAGAGAACACATACACTGTTGCCCACTTCCAGAATAACTTTGCTCAACCTTATCAACACACTGCCCAATTTTGCATCAGTGGCCAACCGGCTAGTGATGAAGGTTGCTAGCCATCAAAGGTGGTCTGCCGGCCATGGAAAGTGGCCTGCCAGCCACTGCTGCCCAGTTTTCCTTACTGCAATAGAGGACAAATAGAGCATATACAGGGTTATTCAAGGGTTTGTTTGAACAACTCACCCCTACTTTTCATGAGCCAATCAAAGGAGTAGCAAGTTCGGTTCACAAACCATCAATGGATGCAATTTCATTGCATGATGGCTTATGAAACCAAGTGTGCAAGTTCAATAAATGGAATGAAAATGAGACTCTCAAAACAACCTCCCTGTCATGAATGATCCAGGGAAGTGATGACCTTGGAGACTCGAGTCATTTCATAACTATGAAGTATGAAATGGCCCAAGTTCCATGTGTTTAATTAACGTTCGATTGAACACACCAAATTATTATCTTGCTCATTTTAACCCAAGTTTTAATTACACTATTTTAGTGACCTTTCCATCCTTTAATCAATTGAGTCCAAAAGGTGAGATTAAGTCCTCTAATGGAAAAAGGGCTCAAACCAAAAGTTGTTTTAGGCATGAAAGAGACATCATACCATTGGTAATAAACCCCCTAAGGGATTAAACCATTAAGCATGACATCTCAATCTCATGCTTTAAACAAAGAAGTTGTTTGAACCACTTTCAAAGTAAAACAAAAGCCAAGAAAGGAGGAAGGTTACAGAGATGATTAAGTGCTGAAAATGAGTGAGAAAAAGTATAAATAAATGCTATCAACTCAAACAAGATGGTGTCTAAGGCCTAAAAAACCAAACTCATGTGGACTATTACACTATATGCATGCAAAACAAAGCTCAAATGCAACCATCAGCCCAAAACAGTGCTAAAATAGTCAAAAATAAGTCCTAAAACATGTTGGACTTGAGCTAAAAATAGCTATATTAACATGCTAAAACATGGCACAAATTAGGCTTATAAGCAAGACACAAGGAGGGGAGGCTCACCCCTCCAATTTTGGACTTCAAAGCATGATTTTGGCCATTGAAGTAACTCTGAAAATCAGTGTTTAAAAGCTCAAAAAAAGGTGATGAAAGGATGGGAAACACAAGGGCAAAGGCCCCCAAAACAAGATTCAAAGAAGGGCTATCAACCCCTCAACCTTTAATGGCCCTTAAACCCAGGCTTTAGCCCAAAAAACACAGAGTTTGGCAGCCCAAAACAATGGAAAAACAGTAAGAAAAATGATAGAGAAAGCAAGCAAATAGGTAAAGTCTTATGCCCTTTGAAGAGAAGAAGCAATTCAAGCAATAAAACCAAGCAAACAACACCCTCTAAAGCTCAAACAAGCCTCAAAAGTACCTCAGCTCAAAGATGAGAAGATTTGGTTAAGGGTGTATAGGCAAAGGTGGAAGATTTGTAGGCAAAAGTGTAGAGATTTGGTAGAGAGAGAGGAAAATTTTTGATCTCAAAATTTTCTAACCCTAAAACATGAGAGAGGGGGCTCCTATATATAGAAAATATGAAATTCCCTCAAGGAGATCCAGCCCTACACGTGGGGATAAATGCATGCATCGGTGAAAACTGCTGGCATAGCTGGCATAAAATATCTACAAAATACATTGGTGACCGGCAACCCAAAAGTGATGGTTGGCAATCCACCAGAGGTGACAGGCTAGAAAGACCAAGGCATGGTCCAAGAATGAGGTGTATAGGGTTTGAAAGGCTCAGAGCTGTGGCATTCTGCTAAGGACTTCAAGCACCTAGCAGGCAAAAGGACTCATCATCGGGTGTGCATGCAATGGTGTCCAAGTCGTAAGGGCCGTCAAAAATGGGGTGTCTACAAGGCCCACCTAAACTCAAACCCAAACCCAAACCCAAAAAAGGCCCACCCAAACCCAAAGCGCACATGCCGTGTTCTTTCTTCTCCTTTAAGTGATGAGCTTTTCTGTAGCTCCTTCTCTTCTTATTTTCTCTCTCACATTCTTGCTCTCTATCCTTTTATGCTTAAGCAATGATCAACCGTGATCATTGCTTCACATCTCTTTCTCTACTCAATCCCTATCTCTGGGTGTGTCCATTTTTTTTAATTGATTTGTAAAACTCCGAGATTTTAGGGTTATGTTGTGTAGTTTTGGTTTAGTTGATTTGGTGTAGAGGTTGAATCAACCATGATCTTCAAGCTTATGACGGGCCCGTCACGTGTAATATTTTATATTTAATTAATCAAGGTGATTTGAATTTGAATTAATTATTATTCTAATTTAATTGCGGAATTGATGAACAATATTAGAGTTTGATTCGTATTTGATTTTAATAATAATTTATTTTGGAAGTAGAAATTAAGGGTCCAAATGGCTTAACGAAGTGAAAATAATAAGTTGAATCAATTTAATTTTAAATACGCACCCATTTGGGAATTCAATTAATATTTGGTTCAGTTTAGTAAAATCAAGATTTCATTAATTGGGTCGAAATTAGAGTTAAAAGGTTTGAGAAATTATGATTATTATGAATTAAATCTATTTATGAGGTATCTAATTTGAATATGAAATTTATTGACAGGGATTTTGGGTTTGATTTGAAATTGAAGGTGATTTACAAAACCAAAATTGATGATGATAATAAGTTCAATTTAACATTTGCAGCCTTTTGAGATATTGATTAAAAATTTGATTATTGATAAATTTAGTTATGATTGATTGGGACTTAATTGAAGTCAATTGGACTAATTGAGCTATGTAGAAATTTATCGATCATGATTAAGTATGGTTAATTGTGGTTTAATTAAGTTAATGTGTAATTGGTGTGCCATACTAATCCTAATTAATTAAGTTGATGTGAACTTAGTAAGTTAAGTTAATTTTAAATAATTATATAATTAAGAAGAAGAGTTTAGAACAATGGAGAAGAATATAGAATTCTTTTTGGTGGAGGGGACGTTTGGCTATATGTGAGGAGAGAGTATGAGTACTCAATTTGTTGTTGGCTGGAACTTTGAGTAGAAAAACACTAAAGAGAAGGAGAGAGAGAAACATACTGAGAGAGATATTCTGTAGAAGTGAAATCAAGAAAAAGAGAAGGAAGAGAGGAAGAATAAAGAAGTAGAGGGTTTTGTGGGATATCAAAATTGAAATTAAAAATTATGAAAAATTTATCTTAGGGTAAGAAATTCCATCCTTTTTCTAGTGTTGTTTAAATAATCTAAACAAAAATTGCTTTAAGGTGGATTTTGAGAGGATTAAAAATTAAGATTCGAAGATTAATTATATAAATTGATAGAAATTGGGTTTTATATGTAAAATCAAGTTAGGTTGAAGAATATGAGTTATGATTCTTTAAATTTGTTAAGTTTGAGTTTAATTTTGCGAATTATTCTTGAATTGTGTTATATAAATTACATGCAACAATGATGTATGGAAGATTTGATCCATGCAATGGAGTTAGGCTCAAATTTATTGAAATTAACTTAGAAATTAATCACTTTCAGTTTGAATTTAGTTGTCTTAACATGAAATTGAGTTTCAATTGTACATGCATCATGAATTTTTCAAGAGCTTTGAAAGTTTAATTCATGTTTTAAAATTTGTGGGTTTAAAATTGGGTTTGATATGGAGAAAATGAATTACATCTAAATTTGGACAAATTTGGAAATAAATTATAATTTATATTTGAGAATAAAAAATTAGTTTGATTTTGATTTAAAGTTCTTACATGTAAATATTTTTGAAAGGGCTTTATAGCTTCAATTTATGTTTTATTAAACAAAGAAAGAAGAATTTTGAAATTATTATATTCATGAAATTGCTAGTTTTAATCTTAATAATCAGAGAGATTTTTGAATTAGAAATTGAAAAGTTAGTCATGGGTTTTACAATTGAAGCTTCACAACACATGATTTATGTTTTGTAATTTCATTGAAATTTTAATCTTTCTTCAAATTGGAAGATTTGGGAGTTTATTTCAAGTTTGATTCCTATTTGATGTTGAAGGCCCAAATTCTAGCATATTTATATGAGTTTTGGGGAGTGAAATGCATGAAAATGAGGTGGAAATTGCGAACTTTGAGCTTCACACATGAAACAGAAATTCAGAAAACAAGGCACATAATCTACTGTGATTTGCACGTGCGGATTGGGCATCTTGCACGTGCGGTTTTAGTCAGGCTTGAGTTTTGTTTTTGCATCATTTTTATATCTTCCGGGCCATCATTTGCATAGTTTTAAAGTGTTTTTCTTCTGCATTTGAATCTCATGAGTGCATTGGAATGAAAAGTTCGAACCGAACGAGTAAAGACGAATGGAAATTGAATAAATAAACAACCGAATCAAATAGAATTGGCTAAAGATATCAATGTAATTGAATTGTTGTGCTTGAATTTATTTGTTTAGGTCGGGCGTCGCATCGTAGTGCAACTTTAGCACATATTTTGAGGAGCCCACCATGAGTAACGAGGTTGTAAAGCTATGTTCAATTGTACTTATTTTCTAATCGATTAAATGTACTATTTTCTAAAATGATACTATTTATTAAATAAATGACTGTCCTATTTTGTAAACTGTACTCGTGGCATCCATAGCAACTGTTACTGCTATTGTTATTGTTACTGTTACTACTACTACTACTGTCACAGATATCTCTGTCAGTTCTAATCTTTGGAACTACTGTTACTGTATTGATGGCCATCAACTGACTGTTCGATTTTTAAGACCTACTGTACTGTTCTACTATTGGATGTATCGCGTATTACTGCTATGATTCCATGACTATGAAATGTCTGAAATACTGTTTTGTGAATTTATTCACTACTGAATATGACAGTTTTAGAATTGTTATAAGGACATCATTAATAAACCCTTTACACATTTTCTATTCACTGGGCTCTAGCTCATTGTTTATTATATATATGTAAGTGATCGAGCACCGGATTAGAGTTAGCGACGTCGACCCGAAACTTGTTTTTGTTAAGCCAACTGTAACGATCCAGAAGTTTTCCCTCCGCTCGAGCAGGGGAGCTGACGCTCAAGTGGACTTGTGAGGGGCCCAATACTTTTGCAGTCTATCTGAGATTCTGAGAGTTGTGAATTCCCGCTCGAGCATAGGAGTGGTCGCTCAAGCAATCGACTTTGTTGGTCTACGCACTCGAGCTCAAGATTGGGCGCTCGAGCGGTCTGCCTGGTTGAGTTTGAATTTCTAGGACTAGTGGGATAGCTCTTGACATTTTTATTGTTGTGTTTGGAGCCTCCTTATTTTATTTTGGGACATTAATCGAAGTGGTAACATAATGGTAAAGTAAGATTCGACCGAAAACTTTGACTCCGGTAATTTTCCTACGAGCAACCATCACTCTTTTGCCCTTTTATTTTTCCAAACTTTGAATTTGGGTGTGAGGCTAGAACTATTGGAAAGCTTGTGTCTGGGGCTTCGATTTGGACACAAGAACGACCTGAAACGGAGTTTGGATGAGAGAGTTAGGCCCGTTTGAAGTTTTAGTATCTGTGCTGGAAGCAGGTATGCTCGAGCGTGGAAATAGATGCTCGAGCGGACTGTGCGAATTCAGCAGCTTAAAAATTGATTTTTTAGATCATTCTTGGCACTTTCATTTTCCTTCTTCCTTCCTCTCACCCTAGGGCCGAAAACCCTAGATTTTTTATTCAAATACCTTCCATTCCTCAAAGATTTGGCCAAGATCTCTTACCAAAAAGTGAAGAAGGCTTGAAGTTCTTATTTTTCAACCAATTGGATTTTAGATTTTCAAAAGGATGCTCTTGATCTAGATTCTTTTCTTGCTCTTTGAGGTAGGGTTTCTAGTTCTCCTTCAATACTCTCAATATAGATAGATTTGTGGTATGTTCTTTATATAGACACTGTCACGACCCAAACCCGACCCTATGGGTTTAGCACCGTAACCGGCCAGTAATCTGAGATTACCGAAGGCCTGCAGAACAGTAATACAGTAAAACAGAGTTCAGGGCCTCGCGGAAGCCAATACAGTAAATAAACAATGCCCAATGAGCTGTGACAGTTTGTATGCAAAAAGACTTCTCATACATTTATACATAAACAATATAGAACAGTATACACAATATTTACAATCATTCAGACTAGGGACTCAATCCCTGCATAACAGTACAGTAAACACTCGGTCTATACGGAACAGTAAGACAGTACAGAAGGGGGAATTGTAAAACACCCCTAAGCCTTAACATGATAGGCTCGGAACCTCGCAGTGAGGCACATAGGCTGGCTTGACAAAACTGGAGTAACCCTGGCGCTCCTAGCCGCGGTCTGGTGCCTGTACACCTACATATATATATGAGCAGTGAGCTAAAGCCCAGTGAATAACGTAATGCGTAAAGAGGTTGAGAATGAATGTCCTTACAGTAATGAAAATAGTTCATTTAAACAGTAGTTCAGTTGTTCAGTCAGTACAGTCATATGCGGTACATCCATTAGCGTAACAGTACAGTAAACAGTAGGTCTTAAAAGACCGAGCAGTAATGGTGGCCATCAGTCAGTAAACAGTAGTGGTTCCACGAGGGAACCGACAGAGAATTCTGTCACAGTAACAGTAAACAGTAGGTGCTAAGGATGCCACAATACAGTTCAGAATATAGGACATACATTCGGAAAATTCATGAGTAATTAAGAATTCATGAAGAGAAATTGGAGTTGAGAGTATATAATCATAATTTTTTTTTTTTTTTGTGTGGAGAAATTAGATGATTTAATTCTCAAAACTCAACATGCATGGCTTGATCTTGTTTATATGCATGGTATTATTGCTTTATACATAATTTATTGAATGAGTCTCATGAATTTATAAAGTTGTCAAAGGGTTTCTTCATGGGTTTTACAATTGAAGCTTCACAACACATGATTTATGTTTTGTAATTTCATTGAAATTTTAATCTTTCTTCAAATTGGAAGATTTGGGAGTTGATTTCAAGTTTGATTCCTATTTGATGTTGAAGACCCGAATTCTAGCATATTTATATGAGTTTTTGGGAGTGAAATGCTTAAAAATGAGGTGGAAATTGCGAACTTTGAGCTTCACACATGAAACAGAAATTCGGAAAACAGGGCACATAATCTATTGTGATTTGCACGTGCGGATTGGGCATCCTGCACGTGTGGTTTTAGTCAGGCTCGAGTTTTGTTTTTGCATCATTTTTATACCTTTCGGGCCATCGTTTACATAGTTTTAAAGTGTTTTTCTTCTGCATTTGCATCTCATGAGTGCATTGGAACGAAAAGTTAGAACCGAACGAGTGAAGACAAATGAAAATTGAATAAGTAAACAACCGAATCAAATAGAATTGGCTAAAGATATGAATGTAATTGAATTGTTGTGCTTGAATTTATTTGTTTAGGTCGGGCGTCGCATCGTAGTGCAACTTTAGCACGTATTTTGAGAAGCCCACTGTGAGTAACGAGGTTGTAAAGCTATGTTCAATTGTACTTATTTTCTAATCGATTAAATGTACTATTTTCTAAAATGATACTGTTTATTGAATAAATGACTGTCCTATTTTGTAAACTGTACTCATGGCATCCATAGCAACTGTTACTGCTATTGTTGCTGTTACTGTTACTACTACTGCTACTGTCACAGATATCTCTGTCAGTTCTAATCTTTGGAACTACTGTTACTGTATTGATGGCCATCAACTGACTGTTCGATTTTTAAGACCTACTGTACTGTTCTACTATTGGATGTACCGCGTATGACTGCTATGATTCCATGACTATGAAATGTCTGAAATACTGTTTTGTGAATTTATTCACTACTGAATATGACAGTTTTGGAATTGTTATAAGGACATCATTCATAAACCCTTTAGACATTTTCTATTCACTGGGCTCTAGCTCATTGTTTATTATATATATGTAGGTGATCGAGCACCGGATTAGAGTTAGCGACGTCGACCCGAAACTTGTTTTTGTTAAGCCAACTGTAACGATCCAGAATTTTTCCCTCCACTCAAGCGGGGGAGCTGACGCTCAAGTGGACTTGTGAGGGTCCCAATACTTTTCCAGTCTATCTGAGATTCTGAGAGTTGTGAATTCCCGCTCGAGCATAGGAGTGGTGGCTCGAGCAATCGGCTTTGTTGGTCTGTGCACTCGAGCTCAAGATTGGGCGCTCGAGCGGTCTTCCTGGTTGAGTTTGAATTTCTGGGACTAGTGAGATAGCTCTTAAGATTTTTATTGTTGTGTTTGGAGCCTCCTTATTTTATTTTGGGACATTAATCGAAGTGGTAACATAATGGTAAAGTAAGATTCGACTGAAAACTTTGACTCGGGTAATTTTCTACGAGCAACCATCACTCTTTTGCCCTTTTATTTTTCCAAAATTTCAATTTGGGTGTGAGGCTAGAACTATTGGAAAGCTTGTGTCCGAGGCTTCGATTTGGACACAAGAACGACCTAAAACAGAGTTTGGATGAGAGACTTAGGCCCATTTGAAGTTTTAGTATCTGTGATGGAAGCAGGTACGCTCGAGCGTGGAAATAGACGCTCGAGCAGACTGTGCGAATTCAGCAGCTTAAAAATTGATTTTTTAGATCATTCTTGGCACTTTCATTTTCCTTCTTCCTTTATCTCACCCTAGGTCTGAAAACCCTAGATTTTTGACCCAAATACCTTCCATTCCTCAAAGATTTGGCCAAGATCTCTTATCAAAAAATGAAGAAGGCTTGAAGTTCTTATTTTTCAACCAATTGGATTTTAGATTTTCGGAAGGATGCTCTTGATCTAGATTCCTTGCTTGCTCTTTGAGGTAAGGTTTCTAGTTCTCCTTCAATACTCTCAATATAGATAGATTTGTGGTATGTTCTTTATATAGACACAAAACTTATATTTTTGAGCATATTGTATTAAATCATGAGATTGGGGGTCTAGGGTTTGAAATGTTGGGGTTTAATTTTTGAATTATGATTATGGGCTTATGAAATTGGGTGTATAATTAATAGAAGAGTTGAAATAAAAAGTGTTTGGGTGAAAAGCTTTAATTTCTTTTAAAACCCTAGTTTGGTACATGTAGATAATTGATGATTTTGCCTAAGATGGAAGTAGAATCATGAAATTGAGGTATTGAATCACTCATAAAGAAGTTTAATTGAATTTTTGGAGTATTTGGAAATTATGTAAAAATTTGCGATTGAACTTTTATTGTGGATATTATAAATCATGTTATAATATGAAACAAATTTGGGGGAAAGAATTTGTTAATGATATGGATGATACGGAATTTGTGATAAGATGATGAAGTGGAAATTTCAGAATTTTATTGTATAATTAGAAAGTGATTTTTATACCTCAAAAGTAAAAGCCCAAATTTATGCTTAACTCTAGTTATGAAGTTTATTTTTAGAAAATGAAGAACACTTCAATTAACATTAAATTTATGAAATTAAGTCTATGTTGGGTTAAGATGACTCTTTGCCTCCATGGATGTGTTGTTATATTTTTGTTTGACAAAACAATGAATGATTTGATGGATAATGAAGAAGGTCGTGGAACATATTTGTACTTGTTATGTGAATGGAATTCTAATATATGGTGGATGAGTATTGAACTAATGTGTTACGAAAATAATGGAAAACGTGTTGGCATTGCCACTAATTGTAATGATGGATTGTGTTGAATTATGTTGATTTGTGTTGAACTATGTTGAATTGTGTTGAATCATGTTGAGTTGCGTTGGGTCGAGTTGTGTTGGGTGAGTTGAAATTGGTACCCGCGCGAGGAGTCAAGGTGCCCAATTGCACTGTTTACGCATACCGCCGGACGAATGTGGGAAAATATTTTTGGGTGTCCATAAGCCCGCCGTTTCTGGAGACGGCAAATGTGGGAAACAAATGGTTTTGGGTGTCCATGTCCTTGCCGTTTATGGAGCCGGCAAATGTGGAAGGTTGTGATGTTTTGGGTGTCCACATCCCCGCCGTTTATGGAGTCGGCAAATGTGGAAGGTTGTGATGCTTTGGGTGCCCACCGCCCTGTCGTTTTTGGAGTCGGTGAATGTGGGGATGTTTTCAAAACTAAAAGATGATTTTGGGAGTCCACTTCCTGCCGTATCAAGTCGGCTAAAGGTGGAACATATTGAGGAACATGTTGAGTCGGTAATAATATGTGTGACATGTGATGAACTCGTGAAATTACAATTTGATGTGTAATTTGGCAAGAAAGGAAAATGAAAATAGAAATTATTTGAAGAGAATGGAAAATGAAATGGTAACTGGAATAGAGATTGGTGATGATGAACTCAATAGATTGCTTGTGACTACAATGGAAGATTATGAGTTTTGTTTTGTAAATAATTGAGAAATCGAACTAAAAAGAGCTTGTTATTCTTGTGTTATGTTTGAACTCTAATCCTTTGGATTTTGATGTTAAGGAGTACAGTAATTGGAAATAGTGTAAGGGAAAAATGGAAATGCATTGAGGAATAATTTGGAACCGGATTGATAAATTTAAGATGATGTTCTTTCTTAAGTGTACTTGTTTTCAAAGAGAATTTTAAGGCTTGCTAATGATGATAGACTACATATATATGGCAGGAAGTTTTCTTAAAGGTCCAAATGAAATTTTAAGAAAAAGATACTCTTCGCATAATATTTTAGAATTTACAAAATGTCACCTTAATATATGGTATCACTCCACATGTATGATCATTTCTATCTATGTGTTAGCTATTGTTGTAGACCTATGAGATTCCTACTGGGCATTAGTGCTCACCCCTCGTTTTATTCTTTTTCAGGAAGAGAAATTTGGATTGATAGTCTAAGAGTTGTGGAGTCCTTGTATCTTTTATATATAATTTTATCGTAGATGTGAGAAAAATGAATGTTGTACATTGATGTTAGTAATTATTGATTTGTAGCTTCGTAGTAGAAGCTTGGCATGTATTATAGTTATTATTGTATTCATCGAGAGAGAGAACATGTATTATTCCGTTTCTATTATTCAAGGGTAATCGACCTTTATTTAAAAAAAAAATGGACCTAAATTACAGGCTTAGGTAATGTTTTGAGTAATTTAAATTTAGGGCGTGACACCAACTGCTATGCCTCATCGCGATGTTCCGAATGTTTCCATGTCAGGGCTTATTGGGTGATTCAGATTCTCCCTTTTGACATTGTATTTAAGAGACAAGAATGTATATTGAGTTTTGTTAATTGTTTTTGACATTGGGATTTAATTCCCTAGCTTGTGTTTTGTTTGGTACACGTGTGTTATGGACTTAACTTTTTGTGTAATCACAAATATGTGAAATTTGTTTT
The DNA here is from genome assembly GCF_004153795.1 of Camellia sinensis. NCBI lineage: Eukaryota > Viridiplantae > Streptophyta > Magnoliopsida > Ericales > Theaceae > Camellia > Camellia sinensis. The sequence goes on along the minus strand of NW_021027269.1, from coordinate 1,983,554 downwards.
GTTCATTTAAATCCTTACAGCTCATTGAACGTTATTTTCTATTAATGTTTGGCTTCTTCCAACCCCACTATTGTGTTATTGTCATTATTGTTAAATAGGCATTTGGTATTCAAGGATTATTGACCGGTTATGGTGCTAAACCTATAGGGGTGGGTTTAGATCGTAACAAAGCTGTAAAATATAGGAGATTTATTTTTTATTTTAATTTTTTTGGAATCCTAATAGTTCTATTTGTAATTTGTGAGTGCTTTTGCAATATGGGCTCTATATATAGTTATTATTGATTTTTGAATAAAGATCCGTCTTGAAATCCTCTCAATAATTATACTTTGTTTTTCTCATACACACTTACTCTAGAGATAAGCATCTTCTAACCAATGTAAGACTAGAATGTCTGACTTGATGAATGATATTGTAGGCTATATAACTGCTAGGTTAGGGTCACACATTAGAGGCTTTAAGGAATTGGGCAAGTATCACAATTATCACCCACAACTAAATAGAAAAATAATTAATCAAATAAGCAGGTAATATATGTACATATATATATATATATATAGGCACAATTATCACCCACAACTAAATAGAAAAATAATTAATCAAATAAGCAGGTAATATATGTACATATATATATATATATATAGGTAAATAAAAGGGTTAAATACTTTTAAAACTGGATTAAGTTTTGGCCTAAAGTGCTACCGTTAGCTTTTCAATCCAAACTAACAGAAGGTGCATTACACACACCATTTTTTAGAGTGGGTTTGGTTATCTGAAAAATTAAAGTGAAATTAATACAACAAAAAAACAATTTACCTCAATTTTCTCCAAATTTAAAATTAGATTAATATGTTAATTAAAATTAAATAAATTAAAATATTATTAAGAATTGATCTAAAATATCAAATATAATGAAGAATTGATTTAAAATATAATTCAATGAAATATAAAATAAATAATAATTAAGAATTGAACTAAAATATAATTAAATTAAAATTAGATTAACATGTTAGGAATTATAACAAATAATTAAATATTTAGGATTAATTATGATATAAAATATAATTAAATTAAAATCAGAATAACAAGTTAAGAATTACAGTAAATAATCAAGAATTTATAATTAATTGTGATTTAATTAAATCAATGTTAGACATTATAAATTATGTGTATTAGAGAGGAGAGAGAAATAAAATGACAAAAAAATAAAGGGTTTGAGGGTATTATAGTCATTTTACATTTATAGTTAACGGTGTAAACGGTTGCACTTTAATTCAAAACCTTATGGGGGCTTTCTGGCTATATTTGAACGATAAGAGGGTCAAGTGCTTTGGCCTCAAACCACAAGGAGATAAAATGAATTTAACCCTAAATACAATACAACGCTATAGGGGCCACATGGCAGGGATAGAGAAAGGAGGAGGATCAACGATGAAAGGGAGTCTGTAGGATCTTTAAAGAGGAAGAGATAGCCATTCAGTAGAAGAAGAAGAGTGAGGAGAAGAAACTCAAGAAGAAAAGGAAGGAAAAGTAAAAGAGATTCATAAAAATGAAATGTCTAGAAATAATCTGTTTATTAGTAGATAAGTCAATGCTAGGATATATATTCTTAAGCCATCAACTTTTTTCCTATGGTAAGTTGAGTATGCAGAAGTCTCTAATATTCTTCTTTCTAGGGTTCTTTGTATTTACCTCGCGTGAATTCTAAAGGAATGGAATCAAGAAATGCATGTTAAATGTACCCAATGTTAACCCCAAGGGTTTGGCCTAGTGGGTGTAGCTTGGGAGTGTGTTCCCTTCTAGATCTTAGGTTCTGTCACGCCCCACTTTTTAGTACTCGGAATCCATTACCAAATTCATTAAGTTTATTCAATTTCAGAGATAACATGAGGAAACACTTTGCATTATTTGTAAGAATAAATAAAGATTCTCTCATCCGAAACGCAATTTAAATGCAAAATGTGCATAACTAAATAAATTGCCCAAAGGCTTATATCTTTAAAGTAAGAGAAAGGGTTTAACCCTTTTTACATCAATGGCATTCTGCTCACAAATAAAAGGCCCCATGGCCAATAGTTAAGGAAGATCCATGACCTTGTAACGCTTCTCGAGATACACCTAAAAAAGATTTACAACGTGGGATGAACATAAAGTCCAATAGAGATCTCAACATAATCGTCAACAATAACAACTTACAGATAGCTATGATCATGAATGCTAGTCTCATACCATATAAATAAGGTGACATTTTATAACCAAGTATACTTACATAAATACTTTTCTCCAAAACATTCAGTTTTAATCACAACACCAAGGTTCGCTTTTACTACCCATTTCCCATTTAAACAATTATTACACGATAACTGTATTTTTCCATTTGTGACAAAATACCACATAATAACTGTTTCATTTTTTATTTTTTTTAAGGCACGTTCATCAAATCCGATTTCTTCACATTACTTATAATCCAATATATAACCAAAGTCTGCCTCCACACATTCATCACATTCTCAATCTTAGACTCAAAATTTAAAGAGATACTTTTAATAAAATAACTTATGGTAGGAAACTCCCTCAGCACTCTCTAGTACGTCCAAACATAAATGAACACATCTACTCAACATATAAGACAAATCAACCTTACTGAATTATAATCATCATAACACAAGGCACACATAGTCAAACTGAGACAATAATGATAAATAATCTGTGCTTTACCTGCCTGAAGCATGGAAAGCCAATGATACATCTTTTCACAATAAAATGCCAATTTACCAGACACCAGTTGGAAGGGAATGGTACCTCTACCAATTCTCTATGCGCTAGCTAGAAGGTAATGGTACCTCTTATTCTTAGCGTAGCCAATTCTCCAGGCATTAGCTGAAAGGTAATGGTACCTCTCATTCTCAACGCGGTACACGCTACCAACCATTACAACATGATAAAGTACAACCAACAAGTGTAATGCATACACACAACTATTCAACACAACAATGTCATCCTCCACCGATGACTAAGGACAAACCTCTAAGGAAAATGTATTTAACTTACACATTAATAATAATCTAACTCTCACGAAACTTTAGATCCAATTACAACCATAGTAAAATAAAATATATTTGTGATTCAATCTCAAGTTAATTTCCAAAATTCACACAGTGTTGGTGTTTCATTCTTCCATTTCAAAATCAATTATCTTATTCTTCCACATTAATATTCTCCACCCTTTGCCTCAATCCATTTATTTCATTTCATAAGGAAAATGACCAACTCAATTTCCTTCATTTTAAAGAAGGAATTCCAATCATGGCTGACAAAGTTATAATTTACTCAATTTCTATTTAACGGTAGTCTAACCCAATAATATTCTAATCTCATGGTTAATTTTATTTTTTTTTTTCAATGTACACAACATCAATTCACTACAATCAACTTTGAACAATAGAACACCAAGTCAATGTTAAGAATTCTTGAGGCTCTATTAGTCTTTAATAAACCAACAATTCATCATTTAAATCGCTACATTCATAACATGCTTATTCCACAATTAAAATCCTTTTTATCAAATGATCATTATTATTAAAAATTAGGGCTTCACCTCTCTCTCTACATAAACAAATTAAATCACTTCCCAAAATTAATCCTACAACAATAAATTTGACAAATCTCAACCTCACACAACCCATCTTAGATCCCTGTTCATGATTTTCAAAAAAAATCTATAACAACATGGTTTTTATGTAATAAAAACTTACCACATGTCTATATATAAAAGAGGTATTGAAAAAGGCCAAGGAAATCTCTAGCTCAAGAGAGAAGAGGAGAAAGAGCTCAAAAATCAACTTCGTCTGAATACGATCTCCACCGGTCAAAACGAAGCCCTCGACATGCTCATCATTTTGGTATAGCAAACTAGCACCAAAATCCCAATGGATTCTTGAGATCAAAGGGAAATGCAATGTTTTGAGGGTTTGGGTAGAGAGAGATGAGGGAGAATGAGAGAAAGATGATACATAGAGAGAGTGACCAAATTAGAAAAATGAAAGGAAAATAGCAAAAGACCAATACATAGTTGTAATGCACGAAAAACGAGACAAAAAACTTGTCTGGCCGCACGTGCGGCGCCCTCTCTTACACATGCGGAGCACCTCTTCCACACATGCTGTCTCTCCCGCACCTCCACTTCAGCACTTGCCTTATAGGCAGTGTGCACACAATCCTCTTCCTTGCTTCCTATACGTACAGCCTCACCCCTCGCACGTACGGCCCAAGGCCCTGCACGTGCGACACTGGTCTTCTAGCCTGGAAAAACTTCGGCTTCTCTCCCGACACTCTGGAGTCGGCCTCGCACCCTCCGAGACAGGTGAAAACTTGAAAAAGAAACAATGAAACCAAAAATATTTAGAAAGGAATTTTCGACAACAACTTACCCAACATAACTCAAAATGAAACGAGACGGCTTTCGAACCGGTCATCAAAACCTCTCTACCTTAGGAAATTTCGTTCCCGAAATTAAACAAGGCCTGAAATAAAAGCTAACATTTCAAGAAGAAAACACGGTACCAAGGTAGACCTCCCAACCAACCAAGGAAACACAACACCAACTCCTGGCTACAACGAAGCATTGTAATACTAACCTGACTCTAGGCTCAATCTCCTGGAGCCCCAAGGACACAAATAAGAGACCAAGGATGTCTCCTCGACCCATACCACTCGTTGGGCCTATGAGACAAGAATAACACAACCACAGCAACAAAGCGTGTACCCAAGGCATCCACCACCACATACTTAAACACTCCTGAACGCTTAATACCCTAACATGGAGGAAAATGAAGTTTTCACTACAAGACCCATGGTAACTCACTCAAAAGGAAAGGATTACACAAAGCCCAACCCAAGGAAAGCTCCGGCCTACACGCCCTTACAACTCCAATCGACCCACATAACCGAACACACAAACCCAAGATTAGCAATTCAAATAAAGTGGTTACTCCATCCCAACCCCAAGCGTATAATAACTAACAACTCAACCCCTTTAAAAAGGAAACTCATCATTTTCTCAATTCTTGAAAAAAACCATTTCATTGCATATAAAACATTTTCTTAAAGATGCTCAAAACTCGCACCAATTACAATCCAAAATACATTTTCTGTTTTTCAAGCAAGACCAAAATTTTATTTGTTTCCAATTCCATTCCAATGTAATCAACCTGTGAGTCTCTACCATCACCCACTAATGCTCCATCACTCATATGGTGATGCCACAACCAATATCAACATAACATTTCCACAATAATAACTAATAGAGATAACAACTATGCCATTAACACAAAATACCACTATCACGCAATTTCATTCGGTCATGATCATTATTATTACCATGCAATTTATCATTCACACAAGGTAACAAAACGGGCACATAAACTAGTTAAAATGAGGATTGTTCATATCATCCTGAAAGAAAACTCTTTTTCTCATTTATTCCTTTTCTCAAAAAATTACTTAAATTCACATCGTTTTCCTACAAAAGATTCATGTCATAAACTTCAAGTAAAACCAATTTATTTTGTAAATATTTTCCCAAAACCAACCTTAAAATATCACCTCAAGGGTTTTAGTTGAAATAGAAATGCCATGAAAGTTTTCAAAGACCAACAATCACTTATCAATTTATCTTCTCAACAAACAACCGGTGAATCCCAACCATCAGCCAATCACATCCATCACACTTTTAGTGATTTCCACAATGTGACAACTACATTTCTATAACCACAACCAATTAGATTTAAACACAATTCTAAAAGAGATAATTACCACACGCATGACTTTTCAAACTCCGAAAGTTGCGCACTAGTACCAACACAGTTGAAAAAGACCCTTGATACACGAAGGCTTACGAGTGTTCTCAACAAAGAAGTTAATATCTTACCCCAACTCATGGGTCTCAGGAACTCACACCGATAGCCGCACATTGAAAATCACACGCACATAAGCAAAGCTCAGCTTCCTAGACACAACCCTTCATACTACATTGCCTAATGGCCCAAACCGCACTAGATTTCCAAAATTCCAACCTCACAACTCTTATTCGAATCATCCGAAATTGACTATTTGCCACTCACCTTGATACCGATCAACTTAACTAATCACCCAAGAATTTTCACTCCTGGCACTCAAACACCTACATTCCATTCCCGCTCTGTTTACCTAGAGACACGTTTCCTGACACCGTTCCACATATCTTTAGAGTCTTCTCGGCTTTCCCAAAACAGACTACTCCACTATTGTTCCCATAGGAATTCTACTCACACGCCTAGATGGCAAACACACTCTTATATTCCACACAAGACCGAAAAGGTCAATGGCAATCACACGATCTCGTTCACACCAGACAATTCTTACCAATAATACGCTCATTACATAAGAATACAAACCACTCATCACTCTAGTAATATTTCAAGCATCTACCCATGAAATCCCTTTCCCACTCAAAACTCTACCCAAAACCTAATAACATCCCCAACTCATAACTGACCATGGCACAACACTGACCCTATTCACGGTCGATAGGACCACATTGAACTCACTAATCAACAACTCAAGACACTAAGCGACACACACTAGTGCCATCCTCACTATGCCAGGAAATGAATCCCACAGTCTCCTAGACATTGTCTCATAACTTCCACCAACTTCACAAAACTCTAAGGTCTCCCATTTCCCTAGATTCAACACATTGAAAGCCTCATACTTTGGCCCTTATCAAACCACCACACTGATCATAAGGATTTCATAGCTCTCTCACTTTTCACAAACAAATCCCAAACTGAACAAGGGTCAAAGGCCATCACCTGACGACCTCATAATTCACATTTGATATACAACGACACTAGGATCATCAATGTCATGACCCGAACCCGCCCCTATGGGTTAAGGACATAACCGGCCAGTAATCCTAAGATTACCTACGACCTAAAACCAAATCGGATATAACTCATCAGAGTAAAGGGGCCAAACGGAAGCAAAATTGAAAACTTTGTCCATAAATCTGTGCTTACATGGCACATCAAATAAACCAAACATATAAACATTAATAACTCACAACGGAAAAACAGTACCATAAAGTTCTGTACAGACAGAATCATATAAGTCTAAGTCAACCCATCAAAACTATATACAGGTATTCACAAAGTCCTCGCCAACATGACAAAACAAACAAGGCAACAAAAGAGCGAAGACGGGTCTCATGCGTGAGACGCAAGGGCTAACTCTCCAAAACTTAGGTTGTTCCACACAGGCTTTACTGACGCTAGGTCTGGACCTCTCTTGGCTCACCTACAAATACATGAATGAGCGTGAGCGATAGCCCAGTAAATAATATCAAATACAGAAGTTATACAAACGATATGTAGAATAACAAACCTGAAACGACCTTGGGCCCAATTCATATTTTTATTTAGCATATACACAATTTAAGTCGTGTGACTGCGATTCTTAACAAATTGGCCTTTGGCCCATTCAAATTTTCACTTATGTCAAAACGGCCTTCGGCCCATTCATTCGTGTCAAAACGTCCTTCGGCCCATTCATTCGTGTTAAAACGGCCTTCGGCCCATTCATTCGTGTCAAAACGGCCTTTGGCCCATTCATTCATGTCAAAACGGCCTTTGGCCCATCCATTCATGTCAAAACGACCTTCAGCCTATCCATTTATGTCAAAATGGCCTTCGGCCCATCCATTCGTTTTTGTCAAAACGGCCTCTAGCCCATGCATTCATTCTTTTCAAAGCGGCCTCTGGCCCAATCATTTAGTATAACAACCATTGTCCACCAATCGAATCAATGAACTTATAAAACTTACATAGAGGTAAGCAATTTGGACAACAACATATTTCAGATATCTTTGTTAAGATATTACTCACAGTGATCGGCTGGTTGGTTTGCCCTGGAGCTCGACCCTACACATTCCATGAACACAAAAGGGTCACAAACAATTGAATCCGTTCTAAATTCACATTTTCCTCTTTACGCTTGATTCTTATATCTTTAATTCAATTATAATGCTCAATGCATGCCTAAGAGTACTTGGAAGTGAAAGAGAACAGAGAATGAAACACAAAATGTCTTTTCAAAATTTCAGAAAACAGGGTCCCTGCTCGAGCGGACCCTGCAAAAGTACTGGTTAGGTCGAATTTATGCTCGATCGTCCACTCCGGCGCTCGAGCGGAATGCCTCTCTACATGGCACCCCGCTCAAGCGTCAACTTCCCCGCTCGAGCGGACACCATGTCTGCAGAAAATACTGGGAGCTCGAAATCCCCGCTCGGGCAGCGGTTCCCCCGCTCGAGCGGACATTAAAATTTTGGGTTTTCCAGAATGGTTCTTGAGCTCAAATCCGGCATTCAAACCAATCCAACTTACATTTTATGGCTCAAACTTCAAATATATTTATGCTATCATGATACAAACACCCATTTACATCAATATGGAGCTCAATTTCATAAATCAAACACATGCGTGTCCCAAGTGACACCAAACTCATTTTCAACATGCACATTCATGCATGTGATGTATTACCCTTATTCACACCCTAGATGATGCAAATGGTGTTCACTCTCATTAAACTCAACAAAAACATACTTGCGTGTATGATTTATCACCTATTTTTTCATATTCAACTTAATACATGCTAGATTATGCAAAATCATGGTGATCCTATACATGCATGTGCATTTTAACTTCAAATTCATCAATTAAAGCACAACTCTTGTTATTGATCACCAATTAATCTTTAATTCACAAATTACAAGTTCAAACTCAAGAATTTACTCACCTAGAAGCTTTAATCTTCACAACTATGGTTAATTCTTGAGCTAGCCCTCAAGACTCCCAAGCTTCAAGAGCAAACTTAGATGATTTCCCCCTTTCTCTCTCAATTTCGGGTCTCTCTCACTCTCTAGAGAGTTTAATCAGCCAAAATCATATAAAGGGAAGGAATTAAACATAATAAGGTCTTTAATATAGCCCCACTCACACACATTGTTTTTATATAAAAATAATGAGCATTAAGTCATTAATTTAATATGATTAATTTGACCCGAATCAATTTTTAATTAAATTTCACCGTAGGCTCTAAAAATTATGCCAATCACAATGACGTAATCAATTTCGGGTTCTGTAACCGATAAGGCCTTCAATTTAATTTCCAAAGCAGATAATCAAACAGATATTCCTACGGTGAACAGATAGAAATTCAAAACCACATATTTTCACATAATGGCACACAAAATCATATTAAACACATAATCATACTCATATTAGGGACCAATTAACATATTATGGAATAGGGGTATCACAATCAATCCCATTAACAACCTTTCATTACCTAAACATAACAGAGAGTTCAAGTTTCATTATATCCCCTAACACATGAGGGTTGACAAACAACAATACATATACATATGCAACAAATAACCACGGTGCCCCAGCACCCTACAACACATCGATCAGTAACAAAAGTTCATAATTTATAACATCGATCTCTAAAACAAAAGTCCCTCTCAAGGGTTATACTACCGTGCTGGTTGAAAAGTTGACCCTCGCGAAGCTCTCGAAGCCTAGCCTTTTCGGGTCTGGTACTGATATCGTCCCGACTGGACAGATAGAACAGAGTCCACCTAGGTTCTAAAACACCTGAAGAATTTACACGCAAAGCACAAAAACGTCTGACATGGCCCTACTGACCACAATTAAAATAAATAGCAGTCTCCAACTCTGAACCTGATTTGGAGCCCGAACCTCACTAGATCCCCCAACGGACGAGCTCGAAACCCCCGACGAAGACAAAGACTGAGTTTGGGAGTGAGCATGCGCTCGCCTATACCTCTTACTAAGCCTAGAGTGCTTATGAACCGTAGGAGTTACCGAAGTGACCTCCTCCCTAGCCCGACCAACACTACTAACCATGGCCTCCACATAGGCCGCTGCCTCAACTAAAGAAAAATAATTCTTCCTCATGGATCCAACCACCTTTTCCCGAATATCATCAAGCAATCGACTCTCAAACTCATAACAACGACGCTCCTTTGTTGCCACCAACTCTGGAGCAAACCTCGATAAACTAGTGAACCTCATATCAAATTGAGCCAAAGGAGTAGCATCTTGGCGCAACTCAACAAACTGTTCCCTCAATCTTTCCCGAGCATAAGGGGGAAATAATTGGCCAAGAAGGCCTCGGTAAACGCAACCCATGTGGCATCTACAGTGTTCCTAGCATACTTCCACCAATAATTTGCATCTCCTTTCAATTGGAAGGTCGCCAAAGAAATCCCCAACCCCTCGTCCTCGACTCTGAGCATATCAAGAGTCTTGGTAATTTGTTCTAACCAACTCTCCGCTTTCAGCGGTCTTGCCTCCCCCAAAAACTCCAGTGGATTGGAGCGAAGAAATTCCTTAGTAAGCTTAAGGGTACGCCTGTTGTCCCCCTCTTTGCAAGCTAGAGCATCTTGCACCGCTCTCACTATCTCGCGTGCAACTTCCTCACCGACAGCCAATGCTGCAACGATAGGTGGTAAGGGAACCGTCGTGTCCCTACCAACACTCTTACAACCCATCCGTCCTCCATTCCCTTGTGTAGGCATCCTATAAAATCCCAAAACAAAATCAATTTAGTGCACATCACAACGGCGTTCTAGAGGCACACACTCACCACCACTAAGCTACAAAACACACTTAAGCCCCAAAACGTACAATTCTCGTAGCATATAAACAATTAAACATCTAAACACATAACCGAATCAAGTCCACAAAGATAGCCACTTGTTCCGAAACTCTCAAAAAATTCCTATTAGAAACCACGTTGATCAGGCGTGTTTCCAATAGGACCTCAAAGCAAGTTCACCGGCCACAAACACTATCCAAGAAACTTAATCCCATGTTCACATAAATGCAACACATAAGTCCTAACATTAATCCTAACTATATGCAACGTCCTCACCAAGCATAGCAAACCCATTTGTGGTAAAAACCACTTCCCAGAAGCCCAAGGTATTCAAACCCGGCTCACCCTGATACCAAGTTGTCACGTCCCACTTTTTATTACTCGAAATCCATTACCAAATTCATTAAGTTTATTCAATTTCAGAGATAACATGCGGAAACTCTTTGCATCATTTGTAAGAATAGATAAGGATTCTCTCATCCGAAATGCAATTTAAATGCAACATGTGCATAACTAAATAAATTGCCCGCAGGCTTACATCTTTAAAGTAAGAGAAAGGGTTTAACCCTTTTTACATCAATGGCATTCCGCCCACAAATAAAAGGCCTCGTGGCCAACAGTTAAGGAAGATCCATGACCTTATAACGCTTCTCGAGATACACCTGAAAAAAAATTACGACGTGGGATGAACATAAAGTCCAGTAGGGATCTCAACATGATCCCCAATAATAACAACTTACAGATAGCTATGATCATGAATGCTAGTCTTATACCATATAAATAAGGTGACATTTTATAACCAAGTATACTTACATAAATACTTTTCCCCAAAGCATTCAGTTTTAGTCACAACACCAAGGTTCGCTTTTACTACCCATTTCCCATTTAAACAATTAATAGATGATAACTGCATTTTTCTATTTGTGACAAAATACCACATAGTAACCGTTTTATTTTTTATTTTTTTTAAAGGCACGTTCATCAAATCTGATTTCTTCACATTATTTATAACCCAATATGTAACCAAAGTCTGTCTCCATACGTTCATCACATTCTCAATCTTAGACTCAAAATTTAAAGAGATACTTTCAATAAAATAACTTATGCTAGGAAACTCCCTCGACACTCTAGTACGTCGAAATATACATGAACACATCTACTCAACATATAAGACAACTCAACCTTACTGAATTATAATCATCATAACACAAGACACACACAGTCAAACTGAGACAACAATGATAAATAATCTGTGCTCTGCCTGCCTGAAGCATGGTAAGCCAATGATACATCTTTCCACAATGAAATGCCAATTTACCCGACACCAGCTGGAAGGGAATGGTACATTTGCTAATTCTCCAGGCGCTAGTTGGAAGGTAATGGTACCGCTCATTCTCAGCGCAGCGAATTCTCCAGGCGCTAGCTAGAAGGTAATGGTACCTCTCATTCTCAACGCAATACACGTTACCAACCATCACAACATGATAAAGTACAGCCAACAAGTGTAATGCATACACACAACTATTCAACACACCAATGTCATCCTCCACCGATGACCAAGGACAAACCTCTAAGAAAAATCTATTTAACTTACACATTAATAATAATCTAACTCTTATGAAACTTTAGATCCAATTACAACAATAGTAAAATAAAATATATTTGTGATTCAATCTCAAGTTAATTTCCGAATTTCACACAATGTTGGTGTTTCATTCTTCCATTTCAAAATCAATTATCTTATTCTTCCACATTAATATTCTCCACCCTTTGCCTCAATCCATTTATTTCATTTCACAAGAAAATTATGACCAACTCAATTTCTTTCATTTTAAATAAGGAATTCCAATCATGGCTAACAAAGTTATAATTTACTCAATTTCTATTTAACGGTAATGTAACCCAATAATATTCTAATCTCATGGTTAAGTCCATTTTTTTTTTCAATGTACACACAACATCAATTCACTACATTCAACTTTGAACAACACAACACAAAGTGAATGTTAAGAATTCTTGAGGCTCGATTAGTCTCTAATAAGTCAAAAATTCATCATTTAAATCCCTACATTCATAACATGCTTATTCCACAATTAAAACCCTTTTTATCAAATAAGCATTATTATTAAAAATTAGGGCTTCACCTCTCTCTCTACATAAACAAATTAAATCACTTCCCAAAATTAATCCTACAACAATAAATTTCCCAAATCTCAAGCTCACACAACCCATCTTAGATCCCTGGTCATGATTTAAAAAAAAAAAATTCATAACAACATGGTTTTTATGCAATAAAAACTTACCACATGTCTATCTGTAGACCGCCCGGAACTCTGCTCCGTGCGCAAGGGCGCGAATCGTGGTTCTTAGCTACTACAGTTCGGACTCATGTCACGGTTCTGAATCTAATCTCACAAAGTGCAATGTGAGACTAATAAATCACCAAAGAGTCCAAATCCGGCAAATTGCTTTAGAAAATCGATTTTAAACAAAAAGCGCTAAACATAAATTGCTTTGCCAGATTTCAGAGTCACCACCTAAATATTTTATTTTGGAAAATTTAGGAAACCATGACTCGTGCCTAAGGCCACGTGTCCGTCATCACCAAAGTTGCCTCGGCTCGGAAACTTGGGTACGAGAGGGGAAGGTTATGCAATGAGTACCCCCACTCGCCCAATCAAAGATCGGCCTTTACTAACATGATATGTTGTTTTTTAAAACACATGCGTTCTTATTCCGGTTATTAATCTAACTTACTACGTGATGCGCACAGCATACAAGTATAGACTAAATCGCTCAAGTTGGAACAAAACATCTCATGTTTGTTTATTTGAAAATGGTTTGAAAGGGGCTACTCGCAAGTAGGCTAAGACGTGGATTTGCCACTCTCAAGTGGGCTTTAAAAAACAACACGATTTTTCCACTCCGCGAAGTGAGCTTAAAACACACATTTTGATGAATTGTTCCAATTCAAGCAATCAAACCTCCACCCACAGGCATTCATGCAGTTAAACACTTAAGCAGTTAGCCTCATGGCAAGCATGCTAACATGGAAATCACTTACACTCATGCAAGGATGCTAAAGCGAAAACACTCACAGTGTACTTCAAGCCAAAAAAGAACCTAGTTAGTAATCAATGCATGATCCTAGCTATGTCAAGAATGCCTAATGCAACACATGCAAAATGCAACTAAGATAGGTTCGGTTATTCTATGATGTCATGTGAATGCGACATTTGATACATGTATTCAAATTGGAATTGAAATACAATGCAGTTTGTACGATGCGTCGAGCCCGGTGCATGCAATGACAGATGAATGATGCACGCATCCATAGCATAAGGATGCTAATTGAAAAATGACCCTAAGACTAACCATCGAGAGCAGATAAGTAAAAGGGAGAAAGAAATGGGGGTTGGAAGACATGCATCACACACACGCACACTTATTACAACAGTTGTGCCCTCTCGACAGAGGGTCCGAATAATAAGTAAACTAGCTAATCTAAGCTAATTAAACTAATTATTACAAACAAAACTAATTAACTAATCCTAGTTAACTAATTATTACAAAACGAAGCTAATTAACTAACGAGTCAACTAACTAGTTATTACAAACACAAATGAATAGTTAAGCGTATTAACTACTTAAGTAAAAAAACCAATGCATTAGCTAGCTTAAGCAAAGCAACTAAGTAAAGCAATTAGAAAGGGCCTCGGAGCGAGAAGCGCATGGAAATCCATCGCGATGCCCCAACTTGCCTCTGTTTTCAACTGTTCTCAGAACACCGTACAAAGCTCCATATAGCTTTTGTTCCACCATGGGAACCTCCTGGAGGGCTGCTGACCACTTGTTGATGTTTCCAGCCACCTGCCAACCACTTACCTTTGCTGCAGACCAGGAAAAGTGGTCGGCTAGCCACTTTTACTGGTCTGCCGACCAGAAAATGCTGCACTTCTCCAGTTTGCTGCAATAGAGAACGAGAAGGGGCATGGCGATGTATTTGCAAGATATGTGTGCACAATCACCCTTCCTATCATTTCATGATCTCAAGGGAGTGCGGTTCTCGACTCTCGGGCCACCAACCGAGCATCACAATGCACGATGGCCGAGATGCCAAGATTGCACAATTCAATGTAAATGAATGCACAAATAACACATAAAGCCTTAACCTCTATCATGCATGATCAAGAGGGTCGGCGACCGAGAAATGAGACACGTTTCATCACTTCAAGTATGAAACGTCCCTCGTTTCTCATGTTTGAACTAACACCTATCCAAACACAATGCAATGCATGCACATGGAAGTACAATGCAATACAACATGAGCATGGTAAGTATAATGTCAACAACATGAGCATGCAACCACATAATGCAATGCAACAAGCATGCAACAACATAATGCAATGTAACAAGCATACAACATGTTATTCTACCAATGCTAGGATGGCATGCACAAAATTTCAAACACAATGCAAGGCATGCACACACACTATGCAATGCATGCACATGCAAACAACATGGAATGTAACAACATGCTCACAATATGCAAACAAACATGCTCAATGGACTTAAACCGAATATGGACAGACCTCAATCATGCCCAAAATAGTGGCCAAAATTCATCAAAACTAAGGCACAAAAGGGCCAAGAACACATGCTCATGTGAGGGCCCATCCACTAAGCATAACAACACAACTCTCAAACATGATCAAGGAGTGACAAACATGGAAGTGTGACAACACTAAATGCACTGAAATCATGTATGAAATGGTGCCAAACCACTCAAACAACACAAGTATGGCATGCAAGAGCCCTTAAACATGGAAGCTAGTGAATGGGACTACACAAGAGACATGCAACGCATGGCACAAATGGATGAACCAGCCACAAATAGAGCTCAATTAGGTCAAAACAAGGACCAAAACATGCTAAGAGGAGAGCTCAAAGGTCTAGGCATGCATGCATACGCATTGGTCCATAAACAAGGAAATAATGCGCAACCCTTGAAAGCATTCAAAGAGTGAAAAAGTAGGAACATGGAAATGCTATATGCTCTGAAATAACTTCGTAGATGATGCCAAATTATGCACATGTCACAAATGAAGCATGCTATGGTACTCAAAACTTGAAACTAGCATAGGCACTTGCACTATAGCTATGCAATA
>NW_021027269.1:1892842-1961532 GCF_004153795.1 Camellia sinensis | reverse complement strand
CTGTTCGAAACATGCCCAACACATCCTAAAACTCAATCAAATGGAATTAAAGGACGACAACAAGGTAGACACAACTGCCAACTCCACGGAACCGAGTCCGGAATAAAACTGAACAGTAAAGGGAATACCAGAATCACTATACATAAAGTCCAATAGAGATCTCAACATGATCCTCAACAATAACAACTTACAGATAGCTATGATCATGAATGCTAATCTCATATCATATAAATAATGTGACGTTTTATAACCAAAGTATACTTACATAATACTTTTCTCAAAAACATTCAGTTTGAACAACAAAACCAAGTTTCGCTTTCCTTACCCATCTCCCATTTCAAGACAATTGTTACTCGATAACCATATTTTCCGTTTGTAACAAAAGACCACGTAATATCCCCTTTATTTTTTTTTTTGAAAACACGTTTATTAAATTTGTTTTCCTCACGTTATTCATAACCCAAATATAAACATGACCTGACTCAAGATTTAAGGAATACCTTCAATAAAATAACTTATGATGGAAACTCCCTCAACCACTCTCTAGCACATCTAAGTCTACATAAACACCTCTACTCAACATATGAGACAATTTACCTTACAAAATCACAATTATCAAAACACATGATACACACAATCAAACTGAACAACAACGATAAATAACCCCTGGTCTACCTGCCCGCAGCACCCATAGGAGTTACCGAAGTAGCCTCCTCTCTAACTCGACCAACACTGCTAACCATGGCCTCCACATGGGCCGCCGCCTCAACTAAAGCAAAATAATTCTTCCACATAGATCCATCCACTTTCTCCCGAATATCATCACGCAACCGCCCCTCAAACTCATAACAACGGCGCTCCTCTATTGCTACTAACTCTGGAGCAAACCTTGACAAACTAGTGAACCTCATCTCAAATTGAGCCAAAGGAGTAGCATCCTAGCGCAACTCAACAAACTGTTCCCTCAATCTTTCCCGAGCAGAAGGGGGGAAATAATTGGCCAAGAAGGCATCGGTAAACGCAACCCATGTGGCATCTACAGTGTTCCTAGCATACTTCCACCAATAATTTGCATCTCCTTTCAATTGGAAGGTCGCCAAAGAAATCCTCAACCCCTCGTCCTCGACTCTGAGCATATCAAGAGTCTTGGTAATTTGTTCTAACCAACTCTCCGCTTCCAGCGGTCTTGTCTCCCCTAAAAGCTCCGGTGGATTGGAGCGAAGAAATTCCTTAGTAAGCTTAAGGGTACGCCTGTTGTCCCCCTCTTTGCAAGCTAGAGCATCTTGCACCGCTCTCACTATCTCGCGTGTAACTTCCTCACCGACAGCCAATGCTGCAACGACAGGTGGTAAGGGAACCGCCATGTCCCTACCAACACTCTTACAACCCATCCGTCCTCCATTCCCTTGTGTAGGCATCCTATAAAATCCCAAAACAAAATCAATTTAGTGCACATCACAACGGCGTTCTAGAGGCACACACTCACCACCACTAAGCTACAAAACACACTTAAGCCCCAAAACGTACAATTCTCGTAGCATATAAACAATTAAACATCTAAACACATAACCGAATCAAGTCCACAAAGATAGCCACTTGTTCCGAAACTCTCAAAAAATTCCTATTAGAAACCACGTTGATCAGGCGTGTTTCCAATAGGACCTCAAAGCAAGTTCACCAGCCACAAACACTAACCAAGAAACTTAATCCCATGCTCACATAAATGCAACACATAAGTCCTAACATTAATCCTAATTATATGCAACGTCCTCACCAAGCATACCAAACCCATTTGTGGTAAAAACCACTTCCCACAAGCCCAAGGTATTCAAACCCGGCTCGCCCTGATACCAAGTTGTCACGTCCCACTTTTTATTACTCGAAATCCATTACCAAATTCATTAAGTTTATTCAATTTCAGAGCTAACATGTGGAAACTCTTTGCATCATTTGTAAGAATAAATAAGGATTCTCTCATCCAAAATGCAATTTAAATGCAACATGTGAATAACTAAATAAATTGCCCACAGGCTTACATCTTTAAAGTAAGAGAAAGGGTTTAACCCTTTTTACATCAATGGCATTCCACCCACAAATAAAAGGCCCCGTGGCCAACAGTTAAGGAAGATCCATGACCTTATAACGCTTCTCAAGATACACCTGAAAAAAATTTACGACGTGGGATGAACATAAAGTCCAGTAGGGATCTCAACATGATCCTCAATAATAACAACTTACAGATAGCTATGATCATGAATGCTAGTCTCATACCATATAAATAAGGTGACATTTTATAACCAAGTATACTTACATAAATACTTTTCCCCAAAACATTCAGTTTTAGTCACAACACCAAGGTTTGCTTTTACTACCCATTTCCCATTTAAACAATTAATAGACGATAACTGCATTTTTCTATTTGTGACAAAATACCACATAGTAACCGTTTTATTTATTTTTTTTTTTTAAAGGCATGTTCATCAAATTCGATTTCTTCACATTATTTATAACCCAATATGTAACCAAAGTCTGTCTCCATACGTTCATCACATTCTCAATCTTAGACTCAAAATTTAAAGAGATACTTTCAATAAAATAACTTATGCTAGGAAACTCCCTCGACAGTCTAGTACGTCCAAATATACATGAACACATCTACTCAACATATAAGACAACTCAACCTTACTGAATTATAATCATCATAACACAAGACACACACAGTCAAACTGAGACAACAATGATAAATAATCTGTGCTCTGCCTGCCTGAAGCATGGTAAGCCAATGATACATCTTTCCACAATGAAATGCCAATTTACCCGACACCAGCTGGAAGGGAATGGTACATTTGCTAATTCTCCAGGCGCTAGTTGGAAGGTAATGGTACCGCTCATTCTCAGCGCAGCGAATTCTCCAGGCGCTAGCTAGAAGGTAATGGTACCTCTCATTCTCAACGCAATACACGTTACCAACCATCACAACATGATAAAGTACAGCCAACAAGTGTAATGCATACACACAACTATTCAACACACCAATGTCATCCTCCACCGATGACCAAGGACAAACCTCTAAGAAAAATCTATTTAACTTACACATTAATAATAATCTAACTCTTATGAAACTTTAGATCCAATTACAACAATAGTAAAATAAAATATATTTGTGATTCAATCTCAAGTTAATTTCCGAATTTCACACAATGTTGGTGTTTCATTCTTCCATTTCAAAATCAATTATCTTATTCTTCCACATTAATATTCTCCACCCTTTGCCTCAATCCATTTATTTCATTTCATAAGAAAAATTTGACCCACTCAATTTCTTTCATTTTAAATAAGGAATTCCAATCATGGCTAACAAAGTTATAATTTACTCAATTTCTATTTAACGGTAGTGTAACCCAATAATATTCTAATCTCATGGTTAAGTCCATTTTTTTTTTTCAATGTACACACAACATCAATTCACTGCATTCAACTTTGAACAACACAACACAAAGTCAATGTTAAGAATTCTTGAGGCTCGATTAGTCTCTAATAAGTCAAAAATTCATCATTTAAATCCCTACATTCATAACATGCTTATTCCACAATTAAAACCCTTTTTATCAAATAAGCATTATTATTAAAAATTAGGGCTTCACCTCTCTCTCTACATAAACAAATTAAATCACTTCCCAAAATTAATCCTACAACAATAAATTTCCCAAATCTCAAGCTCACACAGCCCATCTTAGATCCCTGGTCATGATTTTAAAAAAAATTCATAACAACATGTTTTTTATGCAATAAAAACTTACCGCATGTCTATCTGTAGACCGCCCGGAACTCCGCCCCGTGCGCGAGGGCGCGAATCGTGGCTCTTAGCTACTACAGTTCGGACTCATGTCACGGTTCTGAATCTAATTTCACAAAGTCCAATGTGAGACTAATAAATCATTAAAGAGTCTAAATCCGGCAAATCGTTTTGGAAAATCGATTTTAAACAAAAAGCGCTAAACATAAACTGCTTTGCTAGATTTCAGAGTCGCCACCTAAATATTTTATTTTGGGAAATTTAGGAAACCCTGACTCGTGCCTAAGGCCACGTGTCCGTCATCACCAAAGTTGTCTCGGCTCGGAAACTTGGGTACGAGAGGGGAAGGTCATGCAATAAGTACCCCCACTTGCCCGATCAAAGATCGGCCTTTACTAACATGATATGTTGTTTTTGAAAACACATGCGTTCTTATTCCGGTTATTAATCTAACTTACTACGTGATGCGTACAGTATACAAGTATAGACTAAATCGCTCAAGTTGGAACAAAACATCTCATGTTTGTTTATTTGAAAATGGTTTGAAAGGTGCAACTCGCAAGTAGGCTAAGGCGTGGATTTGCCACTCTCAAGTGGGCTTTAGAAAACAACACGATTTTGCCACTCCACGAAGTGGGCTTAAAACACACATTTTGATGAATTGTTCTAATTCAAGCAATCAAACCTCCACCCACAGGCATTCATGCAGTTAAACACTTAAGCAGTTAGCCTCATGGCAAGCATGCTAACATGGCAATCACTTACACTCATGCAAGGATGCTAAAGAGAAAACACTCACAGTGTACTCCAAGCCAAAAAAGAACCTAGTTAGTAATCAATGCATGATCCTAGCTATGTCAAGAATGCCTAATGCAACACATGCAAAATGCAACTAAGATAGGTTCGGTTATTCTATGATGTCATGTGAATGCGACATTTGATACATGTATTCAAATTGGAATTGAAATACAATGCAGTTTGTACCATGCGTCGAGCCCGGTGCATGCAATGACAGATGAATGATGCACGCATCCATAGCATAAGGATGCTAATTGAAAAATGACCCTAAGACTAACCATCGAGAGCAGATAAGTAAAAGGGAGAAAGAAATGGGGGTTGGAAGACATGCATCACACACACGCACACTTATTACAACAGTTGTGCCCTCTCGACAGAGGGTCCGAATAATAAGTAAACTAGCTACTCTAAGCTAATTAAAATAATTATTACAAACAAAACTAATTAACTAATCCTAGTTAACTAATTATTACAAAACGAAGCTAATTAACTAACGAGTCAACTAACTAGTTATTACAAACACAAATGAATAGTTAAGCGTATTAACTACTTAAGTAAAAAAACCAATGCATTAGCTAGCTTAAGCAAAGCAACTAAGTAAAGCAATTAGAAAGGGCCTCGGAGCGAGAAGCGCATGCATGCTCGGTTGCCTTGTTTGGAAATCCATCGCGATGCCCCAACTTGTCTCTGTTTTCAATTGTTCTCAGAACACCGTATAAAGCTCCATATAGCTTTTGTTCCACCATGGGAACCTCCAGGAGGGATGCTGACCACTTGTTGATGTTTCCAACCACCTGCCAACCACTTACCTTTGCTGCAGACCAGAAAAAGTGGTCGGCTAGCCACTTTTACTGGTCTGCCGACCAGAAAATGCTCCACTTCTCCAGTTTACTGTAATAGAGAATAAGGAGCATGGCGATGCATTTGCAAGATATGTGCACAATCACCCTTCCTATCATTTCATGATCTCAAGGGAGTGCGGTTCTCGACTCTCGGGCTACCAACCGAGCATCACAATGCACGATGGCCGAGATGCCAAGATTGCACAATTCAATGCAAATTAATGCACAAATAACACATAAAGCCTTAACCTCTATCATGCATGATCAAGAGGGTCGGCGACCGAGAAATGAGACACGTTTCATCACTTCAAGTATGAAACGTCCCTCGTTTCTCGTGTTTGGACTAACGCCCTATCCAAACACAATGCAACACAAGCATGCCGAGCATAATGCAATGCATGCAAGCAAACAACAATGCAATGAAACAAGCATGCAAACATGAGACGATGCAACAAGCATATAAACACGGTGTAATGAAACCAATGCTCAACCTAGCAATGCTAATGGCATGCAAACACAATGCTATGCAACATAAGTATGTAAACAACAAAGCAATACAACCAATGCTAGAAGGGCATGCACAGAATTCTATCATGCAAACAATGCATGTATGGCAAGCTTAGAGGCTAAGGCATCAAAGCTAGTAAAGGTTACCTCACAAGGGGCATGCAAAACAATGCTCAATGGACTTAAACCGAATGTGGACAGACCTTAATCATGCCCAAAACAGTGGCTAAAATGCTATGAAATGATGGCATGAAAGGCAAAATGGTGATGTTCATGCAATGGCCTATCAATTAAGCGCAAGGGCACAACTCTCAAAAGTGCTCAAGGAGTGGCAAATGTAAGGGTGTAGCCACACTATAAGCACTGAAATCAGGAATGAAATGATGCCAAATCACTCAAAGAAAGTAGGCATAGCATGCTTGGGTCCTTAAGCATTAAAGCTAGTGATGGGGACTACACAAGAGGCATGTAATACATGTCACAAATAGATGAACCAGCCATGGTCAGAGCTCAAATAGGTCAAAACTAGGATTAAAACATGCTGAGATGGTAACTCGAAAGTCTAGGCATGCATGCATACAAGCTAAGCCACAAACAAGGCAACAATGCATAACCCTTAAAGGCACTTGAAGAGTGAAAGAAGTGGAAGCATGGAAATACTATATGCTCTGTAATAACATGTTAAATTATTCCAAATCATATACATATCACAAATGAAGCATGTTATGGTGCTCAGCACTTGAAACTAGCATAGGCACTTGCACTATAGCTATGCAATACATGAAGCATATGGCCAATACAATCCAAAACAGTCCTAGAACATGTCAAAATGATACTAAAACATGCATGGCGCAAAGCCAAAACAAGCTAGCATGAAGAGCCAAAATAACAAGCATGCAAGGCCAACAAGGAGGATTACACTACATCTACCAAAACCAAGCATGAGATGGCTTCACCAACATGTCAAAATAACACCAAAAATGGACTAATACCAAGTCAACACATGCTAGGATAACAAGCTCACTCATTAGGCATGCAAGCTTAGTAAAGAGGACTTACACTACAAGTGTAAGAAGCAAAAGAGGGATGCTCTAACCAACCAAAAACAGAGTTGTATCATGGCAAAACAAGACCCAAAACAAACTGAAATGGTGGTTCAAAAGCCTAGGCAAGATAACATACACAATTGCTCATATTTAAGGCATAAAGCACAACCTCTCCAAAGCATTGAAAGAGTGACATATGAGAGGGTATGACCACACTACATGCATTGAAATCACGAATCAAATGATGCCAAATCATGTGAATAGCCCAAGTAATGCATGCTAGTGGCTTGGAAACTCAAAGCTAGTGAGCATGAATGAACTATAGCTATACAAAGCAAGGCATGTATGCCCCAAAACACTTAAATTAGAGCTTAAGCATGATAAAAGATGAACAAAATCTTCTTGGAGTTGAGCCAAAACATGCTAAAATGATGGCCAAAAGCATGATGCATGTTAGGCTAAATGAATAGAAATGCGCTACAAGTGTAGAATGCATGCATGAGGTAACCAAACCACGCTAAAACAAGGGTATGCCATGTCAAAATAACACCAAAAAACAAGTTGAGAACAAGCCAACACATGCTAGAAAACCATGCTCAAACATGAGGCTAATAAGGCAAGCATTCAAGATACAAGGAGAGGGGATGACTCTCTCCTATTTGGGACCAGAAAACACACTTTCCACCACTAAAATTCCTCTGAGTTTCAGTGGTGAGAAGGCCAAAAAGGGGTGGTCCCAATAGCTTAAAGGGATAACACAAAAACAAGGCTAAACAAGGCACAAGAGGGGGTAGACCACCCCCAACACCAACAAGGCGTTAAACAAACATTTAGAACACTTGAAATTAGAGCTTTTTGTAGTTAAAAGTTAGGCCTAAATTAGCATGCAAATAGGGCCAAAAGTTTAAACAAAAAGCAAGGTTTAAGGGGTTAGAAACTCACCCTTGTAGAACAACTTCAAAGCTGCAACTCCAGCAACCTTTTTTGATCAAAATCAGTACAAAAACTCCAAACAAAACTTCAAGGTGCCACAACTCCAAGACTATGGTGTTTCACTATGTGTTTGTGTGCAAAAGTAAGAAGAAAAGGGACTTGTAAGCACAAAACAAGAGAGAAAGGGCAAATATAGAGATAGGTGTGTATGTATAGCTTCTAAGCAAAATTCAAAACCTAAGGCAAGAGGGAGGAGGCTCCCTCTTATAGAAAAACAAGGATCAAGCTTGTTCAACAAGCTTTAGGCTTGAATGAATCCCTCCATACACGTGTATGGAGCATGCTTGCTGTGCCCAATAGTTGGCACAACTGGCAAGAAAATATCTGCAGAAAGGTGAAGGAAAGCTGCCAACCAGTTGAAGTGGTCGGCCAGTTACTTGCACTGGTCGGCCGACCAGTGAAAGTGGTTGGCTAGAAAGAAAAGTGGTCTGCCAGGGAAGAGAGGTGGTCTGCACAAGGAAAACAAGGTGGTGACATGGTGGCCTACCACTTTTGGTGGTCCAAAGGTCACCAAGACCAGTTGGCCGATAAGAAAATTGGTTGGCGTGGAAGAAAAGTGGTTTTCAGGGAGAGAAACTGGTCTCCAACCCACATTCCACCCTCCAAGCAAGGAAAACAAGGTTTGTGCCAAAAACAAACCAAAAAAGATGCAAGACAAGAGTCCGGGGGTCGAGGCGCGTAGCCGGAAGCGTCGAAAACTAGTCTACGGGCACCAAAAGTGGTCTACGAGGGAAAAGTGGTCTACGACCACAAAAAGTGGTCTCCAAGACCCCTGTGTCCCTCTAGACTAAGGCAACAGGTCATGGTTCGAAAACCAAGCCAAGAGGAGAACGTTAAGCGATCTCGAGACAAGGCACGCGGCCGAAGGCTCTGGAAATCGAAAACGAGTCTACAGGAGGGAAAAGTGGTCTACGACCACAAAAAAGTGGTCTACAAGACCTCCCTCTCCCTCCAGGGAAGGGAAAACAAGGTTTGGTTCAAAACCAAACCAAAAAGGAAGCAAGACAAGGCGCTCGCCCGAAGGTTCCGGAAATCGAAAACTAGCCTACCAGAGGGAAAAGTGGTCTACGACCACAAAAAGTGGTCTACAGACCTCTCCCTCCCTCTAGGCAAGGGAAAACAAGGCATGGTCTACAAACCAAGCCAAAACCCAAAGAGTTCAGAGGCCCGGAGGCAAGCCACTAAGCCGAAAACTACGGAAACTCGAAATGAGCACAAATATGCGCGATCACCGCGTGCTCAAATGATGACGTCTAAGTCTTAAGGTCGGTCAAAAATGAGGTGTCTACACTATATATAAAAGAGGTCTTGGAAAAGACCAAGGAAATCCCTACCTTAACAGAGAAGAGGAGAAAGAGCTCAAAAATCAACTTCACCGGAATACGATCTCCACCGATCAAGACGAAGCACTTGACATGCTCATCATTTTGGTATAAGAAACTAGCACCAAGATCCCAATGGATTCTTGAGATCAAAAGGAAATGTAATGTTTTGAGGGTTTGGGTAGAGAGAGATGAGGGAGAATGAGAGAAAGATGATATATATATAGAGAGAGAGAGACTAAATCAGAAAAATGAAAGGAAGAGAGCAAAAGACCAATACATAGTTGCAATGTACGAAAAATGAGATAGAAAACGCGCTTGGCCGCATGTGCGGCGCCCTCTCCTGCGCGTGTGGAGCACCTCTCCCACACATGCAGAGCGCCTCTTCCGCACATGCAGCTCTCACCCCCGCACGTGCGGTCTCTTCTGTACCTCCACTTCCACACCTGCCTTTTAGGTGATGTGCATGCAGCCCTCTCCCCTACTTTCTGCACGTGTGGCCTCACCCCTGACACGTGCAGCCCCCTTCTTCCGCACGTGCGGCCCAAGGCCCCACACAAGCAGCTCTGGTTTTCCAGCCCATAAAAACTTTGGCTTCTCTCCCGACACTCCAGAGTCGACCTCGCACCTCCGGGATAGGTGAAAACTCAGAAAAGAAACAATGCAATCGAAAATATTTAGAAAGGAATTTTCAACAACTTACCTGACATAACTCAAAATGAAACGAGACGGCTTTCGATCCGGTCTTCATAGGTTCAACTTCCACTAAGTGCTATCAACTCCTTGGGGCCACGCCTGCAGGCTCTGTTCGAGATTTGTTGATCCACGTAGAAGGGGCATTTTGCATGGGTCTCGGGAGTAGTTGAGGTGTGCGTAAGTTGGCATGGACACCTGGTCATCAAAAAATAAAAATGTACCCAATGTTCAATTATCTGAAACAAAATTTTGAAAAATTGGTTACTAGACGGAATTTAGATAAAGATGCTATTTCCTTTATGTCTGAAACCTTGGTATAGGTCTAAGTCATAGTTCTATTTCATATCATAAATATTGTTAAAAGCTCTATGGTACGAAAACCCAGTGTTTTAAAAGGCACACTAAGCTCAAGGTGAGGCGAGGCGAGGCGTGAGGATGCGCTTCATGCATTGCAAGGTAAGGTACAAGTGAGGTGAGCGCCTTTTTCAGAGGCACAAGTGATGCGATTCTGCGTTTTGCTTGTCTCTTCACTCCAACGGTTCATATGGTTTTCTGTGTGGATACCCATATTTAATAAAATCTGTCTTCATTATAAAAAGTCCAAAATGTGGTCAAAAAGTGTAGAAACAATTGAAAAAAACCTTAGTGAGTGGAGAAGAGAAGACGAAAACGTTCTTCTTTGGCTTTGGACACACGACACGTAGGTTCTTATTTTTCTCTTTCTCTTCTCATTTTCTTTGTTCTCTCTCTCTCTCTCTCTCTCTCTCTCTTCTCCTCATTTTCCTCTCTGGTTTTTTGCCTTTGGTTTTTTTTTTTTTTGCTTTATTTTTCTAGTTCTCTTCGATGGTTCTCTGTTCTCTCTCATCTCCTTTTCTTTTATGGTTTTCTGCCTTTGTTTCTTTTTTATTTTTGCTTTATTTTTCTGGTCTTCTTTTCTTCTCCCGCTCTCTCTCTCTTGGTCTCTGTTATTTTTCTTTGTTTTTTTCATCTCTGTCCTAGTACTCTCTCTATTTCTCTATTTTTTTTTCTCCTCTTTTTTTCTTTGTATTTTTTTCCCTATTAAAAAAAGTATAAAATCGAATAAACATTGAATGATGATGGATATTATATTTTTAATACACTACATATATTTGTTTTGTTGAAAAGTTTGCCTATTTTATAATTTTTCTTTTCTTCTACTACATACGCCTTGCTTTGATGAGGCGCGCGCCTTCCCTCGCGCCTCGTGCTTAGGCTATAGGAGACCTTATCACCTCGGTACGCTCAGAGCCTTTTAGAACACTGCGAAAACTTATGAAGCACGGACACCTCTTTGAGGCTTGCATATTAGTGTCAGACACGGACACGCTGTGGACATGTGTCAGACACTCTCCTGTGAGTGTCCCTTTTTTATTTGTATTTTTTTTTTTTTGCAGCCGGACATGTTCCGGACACGTTCGAACACGTTTTGGACACTGCGGGGTGCAAAACATAATTTCTGAAACTTGAAGTGGGTCAAATTGCAAAAACAAACCTAAAACAATTAACCCAATTTGGAACCCTACAATTGAACTGATTGAAGAGAAGAGACAAGAGAAAAGGTTGGTCACTGCTCATTGCTGGCTATTCGCTGCCATATCGAAGGTAAGTACTTCGATTCTCTTCTTCTTCGAGTCTTTTAATCTCTCTCTCTCTCTCTCTCTCTCTCTCTCTTATTATTATTATTTTGTTGGCTGATTAGTTTTATAATTTTATTTGATAAAACAAAATAGTTTTATTTGAAATAAATAAATAAATTATAGTTGATATTGCTGAAATTATTAATTTTAATGATGTGTTTATTAATTTTATTATACGAACCAATTTTTTATTTTGAAATATAAATTTTTTTTAATAATTTTAACAGTGTCATTTTGTATTTTTTTTATTACCTTTCAATATTTTTTTAATATCATTTTATGACATATAATAAATAAATTCAATTATATACATTGAACGTGTCCCTAGCGTATTGTGTTCCCTATTTTTTAAAAATTTATGTATTCGCGTGTCCGTGTCTGTGTCTGTGTTTCATAGACAAAAACAAACAAGTTTGTGACTTTGAACTGGACTTTCGATAGATAAGATAAAATCGAAAAATACAATAGACATGTGGCTATGTGCACCACTTGGTAGGGATAGAGAAAGAAGGAGGACCAAGGATGAAAGGTATTATGAAGCCATTTCGTAGAAGAAGGAGAAGAGTGAGGAGAAGAAACATAAGAAGAGAAAAAAAAAGAAAAGGAAAGAGAATTCATCAAAAAGAAATGTCTATAAACCAACCATTTATTAGTAGACAAGTCAACGCCAGGGTATATGTTAAGATGCAATGACATGGATACGAGACATAGTGAATTCAAAAAAAATGAGGACACAGACACGGCGGGAACATGGCAATAAAAATTAATTATATATATATGTAGATTAATATTACATCCACAAACAATTAAAATTAACAAAAACTAATACTAATTCAAAATAATAAAAAAATCACTGTCTTTTTTTTTATTGTTGATAAATAAAGTTTATTGCTCATAGCATCAGGATGATGCAAAAAATACAAAAAGTGCCTCCAAAAGGAAAAAACCACATAACCAATCAAATCATTCAAGAAATAAAAAAAAAAATCCAGATCTACCATCACTGTAACCCAACTATACAAAACTATAAAAAAACCTATTTTTTAACCATGAGACAGACCGTGCTACCCCTTGAAAAATACGGCGATTCTGTTCCAACAAAACCAGCCAGATTAAGCACAATTGGGCCATGGCTCATGCCTTCTGCTGCCTCCCAATCCAACCCCATCCCCAACTCTAGAGGACCACCATCACCCTCCTTTGCTGAACCCAAGTGATTCCAAAAGTAGAGAAGATGAGCACCCACAAACGATAAGCCACAGGACAATAGATAAGCAAGTGATTCACATACTTTGCGTTACCATAGCATAGATAACACCAGTTTACTAGAAAATAACGATGGCGAACCAAATTATCAATAGTTAGAATCCGATCAAAACCTGTCGCCCATACAAAAAATGCCACCTTAGATGAACACTTGTAACCCAAACACGATGCTAAGGAAACTCTCCCTCCACACCACTAGACAAAGCCTGGTAGAATGAAAAAATCAAGAAAACACCTTTTTGAACCTGACCCCCCCGCCCAACACCAAGACGTCCTCTCTCACCACCTTAAACCCGCACCCCGTACAAGAAACTCAGTAAATCCACCAACTGCCCAACCTCCCAATCCTGAACCTGTCGACGGAATAAAATATCCCAAACCACCGCACCTCTAACACCATCTAGATAAGACGCCAACATGGCCTCCTGATCAATTGCAACACAAAAACTCAATGGAAAACAAGACAGCAAAGTAACCTCACCACACAATTGACATCTATTAATTATTTAAATTTAAGCAAAAAGTAAAAGTCATTCAACATCCAACATGCATAAAAAGAACTAAGAAAAGGGAATAGAAAAACTAGTTAGGGTGTTCGTTGAAAAAGAAGTAATTAAATAAAAGGACACACGAGTTCCCTCTGTGTTCCCCTCTCCGACACCGCTACAACACATATTTTGGAGTGTTTGTGCTTCATAGGGTACATGTTTTTAAGTCAATTAGATTCATGTATTTGACTACTTATTGATTGGAATAAATCTTATGTTCATGCTTTAGGGTTCGGACTCGGGTGCAAGTGTCGGGTGCCAGTATGTATCTAGGGTTCGGACTCGACAAACCTCTAAATGAGGGATACACGAGTACGTCTAAAAGGCATTGTGGACACCCCATTTTTGACCGACCTTAAGACTCAGACATCATCGATTGAGCGCTCGATGATAGTGCATGTTGTGCTCATTTCGAGGTTTCAGAGTTTTGGCTGAGAGCCTTGCGTCCGGGCCTCTGAACTCTTTGTGCTTTCGCTCGGTTTGTGGACCAAGCCTTGTTTCTCTTCCCTAGAGGGAGGGATAGGTCTTGTAGACCATCCTTTTGTGGTCGTAGACCACTTTTCTCATTTGGAGACCAGTTTCTAATTTTCTGAGTCTTTGGCCACTCGCCTTGAGTCGGGACCGCTTAATGTTCTCCGTTTGGCGTGGTTTTTGAACCACACCTTGTTGCCTCTACCTAGAGGAACACTGTGGTCTGGGAGACCACTTTTGTGGTTGTAAACCACTTTTGATGCCCATAGACTAGTTTTCGAGGCTTCCGACCGTGTGCCGTGCCTCCCAAACTTTCGTCTTGCATCCGTTTTGGTTTGTTTTTTATACAAACCTTGTTTTCCTTGTTTGGAAGGTGGTACAAGGGTGGGAGACTAGTTCTTCCCCTTGGAGACCACTTTTCTGCCCGCCAGCCAGTTTTCTGGTCGGCCAACTGGTCTCCTTGGTCTCTGGGCCACCTTTTCTGGTCGGCTACCACACCACTGCATTGTTTTTATGCTCTAGTTTTCTTCTTGGAAGACCACTTGTGGTGGTCAGCCGACCACTTTTGTCACCTTTTTTGAGATATTTTCATCCAGTTGGCACAGTTGGAAGGGACTAAAGCCATCCTTCATACACGTGTATGGAGGGATGGCCTTGGACCCTAAGCTTGTCCGACAAGCTTGAGTTTGGTTCTCTATAAGAGAGAACCTCTCCCCTCCTCCTCCAGGTTCTGTTTTCTGGGCTTGGAAGATATAGATACACTTTTGTCTCTATCTTGCTATTGTTCTTCATTTTGTGCCTTAAAAGTGTCATTTTACCACACTTTAACACACAAACACACACTCAAACACCATCCTTTTGTTGCTAAGGCTTCTTGAGGTTTGTTTTGGAGTTTTTGGGTTCGTTTGAGTTCAAAAAAGCTGCTGGAGTTGTGGTTTTGAAGGTGTTCTACAAGGGTGAGTCAACTAGCCCTTTAATCCTTTGTTTTGCTTAAGCTTTTAGACCTATTTGCATGGTTTTTTAGACTTAACTTCCTACTGTAAAAAGTTCTATTTTTCAGTCCTTAAAATGTTTATTTAAGGTCACTTTTTTGTTGGGGGTGGTCTACCCCCTCTTAGGCCTTGT
This sequence comes from Camellia sinensis, assembly GCF_004153795.1. Lineage (NCBI taxonomy): Eukaryota > Viridiplantae > Streptophyta > Magnoliopsida > Ericales > Theaceae > Camellia > Camellia sinensis. The sequence continues at coordinate 1,946,464 of NW_021027269.1, read as the reverse complement.
TAGCCCTTGTTTTGAGCCATCCCTTTTGGCTCTTGTTTTATCCTTTGCATGACCTTTCTACCACTGAAAGCCAGAGGATTTTCAGTGGTGGAAAGGTGGTTTTGAGGTCCCAAATAGGAGAGGGTCATCCCCTCTCCTTGTATTTTGAATGCTTGCTTCATATGCCTCATGTTTGAGCATGTTTATTAAGCTTGTGTTGGCTTGTTCTTAGCATGTATTTGGGGTTATTTTAAGATGGCATGCCACTGTTTTTGGTTGTCTTGATCACCTCATGCATGCTTAATACACTTTTAGTGTAAATTTCATAAACTAGTCTTGTATGCTTCATGAAGTAGCATGTCTTTCTAGCTTATGTTGACTCCATTTTAGTAGGTTTTTGGTGTTGTTTTAACATGCCATACCTCTGTTAAGGTTTAGTTTAATGGCCCCTTGCATGCTCTATACACTTGTAGTGTAATTCCATGAAATAGCCTAATGAGTATCATGCTTTAACATGTCATTCTAGCATGATTTTGGCTTAACTTCAAGAAGCTTTTGTCCATGTTTTAGCATTCTCTTACTCTAATTTATGTTGTTTTGGTCATGCATGCAATGCTTTGTATAGCTATAGTGCATTCTAGCTTGTTAGCTTTGTGTATCAAGTCCACTAGCATGCATTACTTGGACTATTTTCATGATTTGGCATCATTTGTTATGTGATTTTAGTACATGTAGTGTGGCCATACACTCACATATTTCACTCATTCAATGTGTTGGAGGGTTTCCCATTTATGCCTTAACATGAGCCATTGCGTATGCCTTCATGCCTAACCTTGAGAGCTATCATTTCAATGTGTTTTTGGGGTTATTTTGCCATGATATAACTCTGATTTTTGTTGGTTAAGTCATCTCATGCTTGGTCTTGATAGGTGTAGTGTAATCCACCTTATTTGCCTTGCATATTCCATGCCTTATGCCCTTCGTGCTAGCTTGCTTTGGCTTCCTTCCATGCATGTTTTAGTATCATTTTGACATGTTCTAGGACTGTTTTGGTTTGCCTTTTCCATATGCTTCATGTTTGGTATAGCTATAGTACAAATGCATATGCTAGCTTCAAGCTTTGGGTACCATAGCATGCTTCATTTGTGTTGTGTACATGATTTGACATCATTTACCATGACATTTCAAAGCATGTAGCATTGCCATGTTCCCACTTTATTCACTCTTTAAGTGCCTTTGAGTGTTGTGCATTTGTTGCCTAGTTTGTGGCCTAGCATGTATGCCATCTTGCCTAGGCCTTTGAGCCCTCATCTCAGCATGTTTTGGTCTTTGTTTAGACCTAATTAAGCTCTGTCCATGGTTGGTTCATGCATTTGTGCCATGTTTTGCATGCCTCCTATGTGTTGCTCTTTGCCAGCCTTATGCCTTAAGGACTCTAGCATGCCATGCTTGTTTTGTTTGAGTGATTTGGCATCATTTCTTACCATATTTTAGAGCTTATAGTGTTGTTACACTTCCATGCTTGTCACTCTTTGAGCACTCTTGAGAATTATGCTCTTATGCCTAGTTGATGGGCCAATGCATTGAGCTTGCTTGTCTTGATATTCATGCCTCTTATTTCATCATTATGGCCACTGATTTGGGCATGATTGAGGTCTGTCCATTTTGGTTTAAGTCCATTGAGCATGCTTGCTTTCATGTTATTTGCATGCTTACATTGTCATGTTGTTGCATGATTATATTGCCTTGCTTTTATGTATGTATGCATTGGCCTTCTTTGCATGTCATTAGCTTTGTTAAGTTGATCATGTTACATTGCATTGAGTATGCCATGTTATTCTTTGCATTGTGTATGCCATGTAGTTGCATTTTATGTTTGCATGTTGTTGTTGCATTTGTTTGGATTAAGTGTTAGTCCAAACACGAGAAACGAGGGACGTTTCATACTTGAAGTGATGAAACGTGCCGCAATTCTCGGTCGCCGACCCTCTTGATCATACATGATAGAGGTCAAGGCATTTATGTGTTTATGTGTGCATTCATTTCATATTGAATTGTGCAACTTCGCTTCTCGGCCATTATGCATTGAAATATGTGATTGGTGGCCCGAGGGTCGAGAACCGCACTCCCTTGAGCTTATGAAATGATAGGGAGAATGGTTGTGCACATATATCTTGTAAATACATTGCCATGCCCTTTCTTGCTCTCTGTTGCAGCAAACTGGAGAAATGCAGCAAAACTGGTTGGCCAACCAGAAAAACTAGTTGGCCGACCACTTTTTCTGGTCTACAGCAAAAGAAAAGTGGTCGGCAGGTGGTCTCCCACATCAACAACTGGTCAGCCATGTTCCTACAGGTTCCCATGGTGGAGTTAAAGCTTTGTGAAGCTTGGTGCAAAGTTCTGAGAACAATTGCAAACAGAGGCAAGTTGGGGCATCGCGACGGATTTCCGAACGAGGGGACCGAGCATGCATACACTCTTCTCCCTCTGAGGACATTGTTTTACTGCTTTACTTAGCTAATTTGCTTAGCAAGTTTATGCTTTGGTTTGTACTTAATTAGCTAATGTGCTTAGCTATTCAATTTGTGTTGTAATAAATAGTTATAGCTTGTTATTCAATTTTGTGATGTAATAATTAGTTTAATTAGCTTAGATTAGCTAGTTAGCGTCTTATTCAGACCCTCCGTTGAGAGGGCCAACTATTGTAATAAGCGTGCGTATGTGTGATGCATGTCTTCCAACCCCCATTTCTTTCTCCTTTTTACTTAACCGCGTACGATGGTTAGTTTTAGGGCATGTTTCGATTAGCATACCTTATGCTTGCATGCGTGCATCCATTCATCTGTCTTGCATGCACTGGGCTCGGCGCATCATACAAACTGCATTGTATTTCAATTCCAATTTGAATACATGTACCAAGTTGCATTTCACATGACATTTTAGATAGCCGAGCCTATCTCAGTTGCATTTTGCATGTGTTGCATTAGCCATCTTAACATGAACTAGTATCATGCATGATTTCTAACTAGTTCTCTGTTTTGACTTGGAGTACACTGTGAGTGTTTACGCTTTAGCATACTACATGAGATGTGTATGTTGCCATGTTAGTATGCTTGCCATGAGGCTAACTGCTTATTTGATTAACTGCCTGAATGCCTGCAGGTGAAGGTTGGATTGCTTGAATTAGAACAATTCATTGAAATCCGCGATTTAGCCTACTTGCGAGTAGCAAACTTCAAATCGTTTTCACAAGCGAACATGCAATGTTTTGTTCCAAATTAGGCAATCCAGTATATACTTGTATGTTGTGCGCATCACATAGTAATTTTAGGTTAAATAACTGGAATAAGAACACATGTGTTTTCAAAAACAAAATATCATGCTTAGTACAGGCCGATCTTTGATCGGGCGAGCGGGGGTGCTCATTGCATGACCTTCCCCTCTCGTACCCAAGTTCCCGAGCCGAGACAACTTTGGTGATGACGGACACGTGGCCTTAGGCATGAGTCAGGATTTCCTAAATTTCCCCCAAAATAAAATATTTAGGTGGCGACTCTGTATCTGGCGAAGCAGTCCATGTTTGATACTTCTTTATACAATCAGGTTTCCAAAACGATTTGCCGGATTTGGACTCTTTGGTGATTTATCGGTCTCACATTGCACTTTGTGAGATTAGATTCAGAACTGTGACACGAATCCGAACTGTAGTAGCCTAAAGAACAAAACAGAATTCGCACCCTCGTAGCGCAGAGCCCGAGGAGTTCTCGGGGCACGTCTACAGGTACCTAAAATTAGACACGGGTACGTGGATATGGCTAAACATAGATATGTCAAAAAAATATTATGTATTTTTTTGATAAAGTTACAATAATTGATGGCTCAAAATGATTACATATTTTTATGATGCTACACATTTGTAGTTAAAAAATATTGAATAAAAATTATATATAACGTTATTAAAAAAAAATGAATAATTTATTTTGCATGGATATTGTAGACCGCCTGAACTCCGCTCCGCACGCGAGGGCGCGAATTGTAGTTCTAGCTACTACAGTTCGGACTCCTGTCACAATTCTGAATCTAATCTCACAAAGTGTAATGTAAGACTGATAAATCACCAAAGAGTCTAAATCTGGCAAATCGTTTTGCAAAATCAATTTTAATCAAGAAGTGCCAAACATGGACTGCTTTACCAGATTTCAGAGTCGCCACCTAAATATTTTATTTTGGGAAATTTAGGAAACCCTAACTCATGCCTAAGGCCATGTGTTTGTCATCACCAAAGTTGCCTCGGCTCGGGAACTTAGGTACGAGAGGGGAAGGTCCTAAAATGAGCACCCCCACTCGCCCGATAAAAGGATCGGCCTGTACTAACATGATATGTTGTTTTTGAAAACACATGTGTTCTTATTCCGGTTTATTAGCTAACCTTACTGCGTGATGTGCACATCATACAAGTATAGACTCAATTATATGGATTGGAACAAAACAACTCATGTTTGTTTTTTAAAGTGGTTTGATGGTGCTATTCACAAGTAGGCTAAAGCGCGAATTTGCCACCCTCAAGTGGGCTTAAAAAAACATGATTTTGCCACTTCAAGTGGGCTTAAAACACACATTTGATGATTTGTTCCAATTCGAGCTATCAAGCCTTCACCTACAGGCACTCATGTAGTTATAGCAATCAAGCAAATGGCCTCATGGCAAGCATGCTAACATGGCAACATACACATCTCATGCAGTATGCTAAAGCGTAAACACTTGCAGTGTACTCTGAGCCAAAACAAAAAACCAGTTAGAAATCAATGCATGATCCTAGCTATGTCAACAATGCCTAATGCAACACATACAAAATGCAACTAAGCATGCTCGTCTATCTACGATGGCATGTGAATATCACAATTGAAACATGTATTCAAGTAGGAATTGTAATACAATGCAGTTTGAATGATGCGCTGAGCCCGGTGCATGCAAAACAAATGAATGAATGCACTCAAGCAAGCATAAGGTATGCTAATTGAAATATGTCCTAAAACTAACCATCAAAAACTGGTAAATAAAAGGGAGAAAGACGTGGGGTTGGAAGACATTCACACACTCACGCACACTTATTACAACATTTTCCCTCTCGACGGAGGGTCTAAATGAAAGCTAAGCTATTCTAAGCAAAGCTACTTAACTAATCTAATAATCTAATTAGACTAATTATTACACAACCAAATCGAATAACTAGCAAATCAATTTCTAATTATTACAATACTTGCATGAATAAAATAGCTAACTTGTTCTAAGTTAACAAAAGCGATTAAATGGCCTCAAGGATGAGGGACATGCATTCTTGGTCGGCATCCTCCCGAAAATCCACTACCGTGCCTCATGATGCCTCTATTTGCACTCTTTTATACTTCTGAAAAGTATGCCAACTTCCAGAATGCTTCTGACCCACCTTAGGAACATGCTGAGGGGTGATCGGCCAAAAATGGTGGCCATCGGCCACTTTTGCTAGCCGATCGGCAGACTTGGTGGTCGGTCGGCAGCTTTAATGGCCTGTCGGCCACTGCTTCCTGTAATTTCTCCTTTTGCTGTAGCAGAGCACAAATAGAGGCATGACAGTGTATTTGCAAGGAAATGTGTGTGCAACCACACTCCTTATCATGTCTCAAGCTCAAAGGAGTGTAGTGCTTGGCTCTCAAGCCTCTAATCACACATCTTGATGCATAATGGCCAAAGAGTCAAGCTTGCACAATGTTGATAAATGCACAAATAACACATAGGACTCGATGAACCTCCACCTTATCATACATGATCAAAGGTGTCGATGATCTAAGGAATGAGGCGCGTTTCATCACTTTGAGTATGAAACGTCCCTCATTCCTCATGTTTTGATCAACATCCGATCCAAACACAATGTAATAAAACACACATGCAGACAACATGCTATGCAAATCGCATGCTAATCTTAACATGTTAAGGTGGTATGCATAAGACTCTTAACATGCAAACAATGCATGCATGGCATGTTTAGGAGTTAAGGCATCAAGGCAAGTGAAGTGTATCACATATGAAGCAAGTACTACAATGCTCAAATGGTCAAACCACCCCCGGACAGAGGTCATGCATGCCAAAACAGTGGCCAAAACTTAGGCACGAAAAGCAAGGAATGCATACTTAACTCATGGCTCGCAAGCAACGCATAAAGGCACAACTCTTAAATACAATTAAAGAGTGATATGCATGAGAATATGGCAATGCTATATGCTCTGAAATCAAGTGTTTAATGATGCCAAATAACACAAACAAGGCATGTTAGAGGGTCTAGAGCATAAGGCTAGTTAAGAGCATCATACAAGAGGCATGCAATACATAGCACAACTAACCAAACCAACTCTGGACAGAGCTCAAACATGCCAAGTTAAGGGCCAAGAACATGCTGAAATGGAACCCAAGAGCTTAGACAAGCATGCATGCAAATTGGCTCATGATTAAGGCATAAAGCATAACCCTCCAAAGCATTGAAAGAGTGATACACACTGGGGTATGACATTGAAACATGCTCTGAAATCATATATCAAATGATGTTATATCATGTAAATAGCCCAAGCAATGCATGCTAGTGGACCCAAAACACAAAGCTAGTGAAGGGGCTTTACACTATGGCTATACAAAGAAAAGCATACATGATCAAGACCACCTAAATCAGACCTACAGCATGTGAAATCATGGAAAAAATCATGCTGGAGTGGAGTCAAAATAGGCTAGAATGATGGTCCAAAGCATAGAGCATGTTAGGCTAGCAAGTAGAATTACACCACAAGTGTATGAAGCATTCAAGAGACAACCAAACCAGCCAGAGTTACATCAGGTCCAAAAACTGACAAAAACATGCTCAAACTAAGCCTTAAGAAGATAGAAATACATGCTCACTTGGTAGGCCCTCTATGCATACAAACAAGACATAAAGAGAGGGGACCACCCCCTCTCATTTTGAGCCTCAAAACCAACTTTCTACCACTGAAATTCCTCTGAGTTTCAGTGGTAGAAAGGCCAAACAAAGGTCACAACAAAGGCTAAGAATGGTGGCTCAAGAGGCTTTATAAGCCATAGAGCAAAAGAGGGGAAACATCCCCTAACCAAACAAGACTCAAACCCACATTTCAAATCCTTAAAAATAGAGTTTTAAAGAGGCTAAAACCAGCCTTAAAGTAGCATGCAAAGGTGGTTAAGCTATTAATCAAAACAAAGCTTAAAAAGAGTATATGCTTACCCTTGAAGACCCTTGAAGAACAACAGCAAGTTAGCAACCTCTGAGGCAAAACCAGGCCAAAATCACTCAAATGCAACCTCCAAAAACTTCAGCTCAAGTGTGAAGGTGTTTGAGTAGGTATTTGTGTGTAAAAGTGTGAAGAAATGACACTTTTGGTTCAAACTCAGGTATGGGGGAGGTACTACTCCAACTCCGTTAAATACAAATTTAGGCAATCCAGGTGGACAGAAAACAACTTGTTTTGTTGCACAGTCTATGCTAGCATGATACTTTGTTAACCAGTCCATTCCCAATATCACATCGAAATGATCGATATTCAAAGGCAGTAAATCAATATACAAATGCACATCTCTAACAATAATTTCACATGCAGGGTACATATAAGCACAAGTCATGGATCCCCCAACAGGTGAAGATACAGCTTACAAATAATTCATGGGTTCCAATGGTCTATCTAGTTTTTGCGAAAAACAATGCGAGACATATGAATGTGTAGACCTCGAATCAATTAGAACATAAGCATTTTGACCATAGATTGAGAGTATACCTAACACATCGATCTCGGTATTCTGCACATCTCCCGGTACAAGTGCGAACACTCGGCCTTGCCTCATAGGCTCTTTTCCAGTAGCTTTGGGGTTGGGTTTCGGTGGAGCAGTTGATGCTGCGACGCTAGCTGCAGCTTTACTATTGCCTTAAGATGTGGAAGGGCAATCTTTAACCATGTGGGCTATCTTGCCACACCTGTAACAGGCACCAGAAATTTTATAACATGCCCCTTTATGTCTTTTCCTACATTCGGAGCAAGGTGGCACGGAACCACTTCCCTGACTAGAACTGGTCGTTGACCCTGTATTTTGCTCTTTGTTCAGTGAGTTATTTCGGCCTTTCTTAAACTTAAAACCCCGTCTCTTACCACGCCATTCAGTTGCTGGTGTTTCAGTCTGTTTCAATGCTTCGATATTTGACTCAGCCATTATTGCTCGGTCAAGAACATCTACATATTTCAGTAATTTCAGCACATTGATTCTATCAAGTATCTCTACATTAAGGCCACCTTCAAACTTACTGGCCTTTTTGTAATCAGTGTCCACCATGTGTGGTGCATATCTAGCGAGCTCGGTAAACTTTGATTCATACTCTGCTACTGACATGGTACCCTGCTTTAACTTTTCCAACTCAGTCACCTTGCGATCCCTGACACACTGAGGGAAGTATTTCTCAAAGAAGGCTCCCTTAAACTGAGCCCAAGTCATAACAGTGTCGGTGTCACAGATGAGCATCCACCACCATCTAGCTTCTTCTTGTAAAGTAAAGGTAGCCAATAGCACCTTAATTAGTATGGGTCTTGAATATCAGAAGCTCATGTAAGACCGTCTCCAACGCTGCATCTAATATTTCATCAAATTGAAATTTGATGAAAAACAACAACTATTTAACCTTTAACCCCTTCATCAAACTCATATCAAATGAGGGATGAACCAAAATTTTCATCAAATGGAGGCTTTCATCTTTCATCAAAATTAAATTGTTATCATTGGGCCAGACATCCTCCTAGATGTCCACCTAAGAGCAACTTTGACAGCCTTTTTTGTTTATGTCCGGACAACCTCCAGGACATCTACTAGATGTCCTTTCGGACAACCAGGGATGTGAAAAATTAGATGAAAATTCTAGTTTTAGTATTGGAGTGAACGGTTCAGGTGATAGGTTATGGACAAACCCAGGCCGACTTGACCTGTGAACACCCTTACCTATAGCACTTTCCAGTCCTTTTGTCTATTCATATTTGAACTAGATGACAATTTTTATGCACTAACAATGCACGCCTTTTTGCCAAGCAAACCCATGTATTGACCACGTGTGACCCTCTATTATCCTACTCATTCAGTCAACGTGACCACCTCCAATCATTGTATGGTACGCAGACCTTCGACTATCATGCACTTGAAGACCCCAACTTCGTCCAAAGAGGGATCTCAAAAGCCAAGGATTTATCTCCACTATTACAATCATCAGAAATTGTCTTGTCTAATCTTCGACAAGAAGCGTAGCCCAACGATATGGACATCTTTGCTTGTGTCTTTGTCAACCCTTAAAAGACTTCCACAAACACCTTAACAACCTCCTCATTCTATAGGTGTTGTGACAGCCTAGGAAGCGAACCCAAATGACCTTTGGACCACCATTTCCATGAAAACACTCTCCCACCAGTCAGAAGAACTCAACTTTTTTCAGTCAAACCCCTTTTCGCGTCCTCTTTTGATGGAAACAAAATAGATTAAAAAAACATCTTCAACATCAAACCCAACTCTGGTTGTAGAGGGGATGCCCCTATACTAGTCCACTACCCTCCCCATCAAACTTCTTTCCAAGAAATATACAGTTTTCTTGGCATCAATAGAATTCATTACTCTATTTTCCCCTTGTAACCCTAGTCTAGAAGGGCTTTGATTTGGTGGCGAATACACCATTTTAGGCACCTACATAAAGGATCAACCTTTTTCACCTAGGCTGGTTCCTTCTAAACCTTGAGTTTCGGCAACTTCTTAGCCACATCCCTCAAAGAGAACGCCCTTTACTCCTTGGCAAGAAGACCACCATTTCCTACCTTTACCAACCAAAATGCAAAGGAACCTCCCTCTTTAGTATGAAGGAACTAACATCTATACGACAACCTTGTCACAAAATCGTTTTGTAAAATCCTTCTCACCTTCGTTACCTATCAGTTGGTTAAGGACTTCACGCAACCAATCTAACTTCCCATGCTTCAGCCTGACCTAGTGATTCAAGTTTCGCCTTCTCTCTCTGAGCATCAACAAGTCACCATCTCAATCTCTATCATCTTCCTCTTCAAGGACAATCTTAGACCATCCCAACTAAAGAACAAAGTTACACAGGGTCTTTGTATTTTGAGAGATACCCATGTTGACATGACACGACATGACACGACACGAGTACAGGTGGGGAATACAACTAAATACAAATGGATATGGTTGATTTTCTTTTCTATTTTTCACGGCAACAACAAAGAAGGAGGAGGAAAGAAGCATGGCTCGCGACCTCATCGTCGTCGTTCGTTATCTCCGTCTTTTGTATTCATCTTCATTGATGGTTGCTGGAGTTATATTAAAGGGTTTGGTGCATTTGGGCTTATTTATGATACACTTTGGTCTATTAAAAAAGTGGGCCTTATAATAAAAATTATAAGGTTATTGGGCTGGCTGGCTTTTACATGAGCTTCTCATGTTTGGGCCCAAAACTAACTAAGTTGGGATTTAACTTATATCCATGGAAAATCAATTATTCATTTTTTTTAAATAATGTTATATGTATTTTTTATTCAATATTTTTTAACTACAAATGTGTAGCATCATCATAAAATATGTAATCATTCTGGGCCATAAATTATTGTAACTTTATCAGAAAAATTCATAATATTTTTTTAACACATCCATGTTTGGCTATATCCACGTACCCATGTCAAATTTTTGGGTACTTTTTAGATGTACCCACGTATCCTTCATTTGGAGGTTTGTTGAGTCCGACCCCTAGATACATATCTACCCCCGACACTCATACCCGAGTCCATGTAACATAGCTAAAGAGTGACTCTCCTTGCTAAAACCTTCATCGCTTCTATCAACTTAGTGCATTTCTTTTATGTAATAAAAATCAATAATATTGAAATTGATTATGTCTAATCTTGTATAAAGAGCATCATCTAGCACCTCTAATTGTTCTTATTATCTTCGTGTTAGCCCAATTACATCTATTAATTTTTTTTTTTCATTTTTTAGTGCATTTTTTTATTTCTTTGTACTATGACTTGAATCTCATTTTTATTATTTTTCGGAAAGGAAACATGATGCATATGCCATGCGCTCAAAATTTCAGCCACAAGGATTCATAACCAATTTGGTTCATAACCAAAAATGCCACAAAGCCTCGTAACGTAGGCCACTTATGTTTGTAGCCACAAAGCCTCATAACCAATGACCCCAAGTTTGACCACCACAAGGCCTCACAAGTAATTACATGATTCATAATCAAGACCAAATGGCTTCATAACTACAAGACCATAGAATTAGCTTTTCTTTTTTTATTTATTACAGATTCAGTTTTCAACTATGTCCTCCTTTATTTGTTTAAAATATTTACCTTGATTGGTTTTAGGTTTCTATTTTTGTACTACTTAGGATTGTCATTGCAGGAGCTGCCCTAGGGGTGTTGGATGGTGTGGAAATTTGTTATTGCAGAAGATGGAAGTGTGGATGTTGGCGTAGCTCAATTTGTGAAATGGGCCATGCGCGTCATTACAACCACATTTATCTTCCAGGTGGCTATTGTGTTCATGTTAATAAATGTTATGATAATTCACCACTTGTGTATCTCTGGACCAAACAGAAATTAGTGTGCAATTTGCTTTGCATTCGTGCAATTTCTTCCTACTCTCATAATTGTATTATTTCTGAATTTTTTTTTCTTATTTTCTATCAGAGTACTCTTGATACTCCTTTGGCAATGGGGGCATTGGCTTCTTGTTTGTCAATCTACTTTCTTATCACTTCCTTCAAGTGGAATGGTCTAGAGTAAGTTACTAGCACCATTTTTTTCCTTACTCTTCCCTTGCATCATGCTGGCAGACTGGTAATTATTGTACCAAATAAATGTTCATATAATTGATGCTTAACTCAATTTATTAAACTTATTAAATCCAAATCAAATAGATCTTATTAGCTTTTTGAGTTTATCTGTTGGGATGTTGAAATCCATTTTGGATTTGTCAAAATGGGTGGTATGCTTGATTTAATATATGAATGGTCATGAATATTGATTGAAGAGAGATCTGCTCAGTGGATAGAACAGATTTAAAAAATCTTTCGTTTGCTTAGTTTAACAAGATCTTAACTAATTATTTGTATGTAGTTCTACCATTACTTTTGGGAAATAAATTTATTCGGCAAATGGGAATCCTTGGCGGGGTAGAGGACAAGCAAATATAAGACAAAATTGTGCTCAATTTCTCAGTAGGTCAGAGATGGTGGCTTCACGAGGAACACTGTGGAACAACCCAAGGAGATCTTCTAGTTCGTTTGACTCTCCTGTTAAAGGTACACACTTTTGTTAAACTCTGCATTTTCTCTCCCTAATATTTGTTTTATCCGTGGAAACATTTTTCTAGAAAGATTTAAGCTTCTGCAGAGCATTTTATTTCTCTCTTATTTTCCTTTGACATGATGGATCAATTCCATAGTTACCACGGAAAACTCCCCATAAGATCTCTTATGACCATGAATATTCGAGGGCTAGGATGTTTTCTGTAAGCAACATGTTTTGAAAAATAGGCAAGGATCACTACATCAGTGCCCTAGTGCAATGAAAAATAGGAAAAGGTCCTTATGTTTTCTTGGATGAGCACCTGTAAAGAAACTAGCCCAGGATTGTTGGTTCACATTAGCAACTTGGAAAAGGGAACACTAACAGATAAAATTATGGAATTAGTAGATTCAATGATTAGAAGGAAACTATAACATGCTTACAAGAAACTAAGTGAGTAGCTGAGAAAGCAAACAGAATAGAAAAAACTCGGTACAACATTTTGTATGCTGGAAATATTGGTTAGTAGATAGATTTTTACGACTCTTGTGTGGTTCGGTGTTAGGGCATGTAGATCTTGATTTGTTTGCCTTTTTTGATTTCTTTGATGACGTAATTGGATAGCGCTCATTTTTATGGGGACCTTTTTGTATCTTTAGCATCTTCTTGATGCTTTTCTTCAATAAAATTTATTGTAGAAATGGTGTAGCTAAGCATCTGAAAAATAAGGTAGTAATAGTTATGAGAATAAGTTACATAATGATATTAATTAAAATTCTAACTGGAGAGTATAATTAGCACCTATGCACGCAAATAGGATTGGAGAAACATATTAAAAGGAAATTTGGGGATCAACTGGATGAGTTAATACAACAAATATTTGTAGAGGAGAGAATAATTATAGGTGGAGATTTCAATAGTCATGTCCGAAAATATAAGCAAGTGCACAAGAGGATACTGTAAGTTTAGAGAAGAGAAAGAGATAGGGAATGATTGAGACCTCATCCCCTTTTATATTGATAAGGAGTGCCATTAGACATAAATTATGGGCCAGCTCATTACATCAATCAAGGGAAAATAAAATCAAATAAGAATAAAATATATGCAATATTATTTCCTATTCTAACACTTACTCTAACACTCTCTCTCAAGCTGGTGTAAAGATATCTCTCATGTCCAGCTTAGTGAGAATGTCATGAAATGGTTTATTCCTTATTCCTTTGGTGAGAACATCCGCCAGTTGATCACTTGTCTTCACAAATGAAGTGCATATGATGCCACTAGTGAGCTTTTCCTTGATGAAGTGCCTATCAATCTCCACGTGCTTGGTTCTGTCATGCTGAATTGGATTATGAGCTGTGTTGATAGCTGCCTTGTTGTCACAGTACAGCCTCATGGAATCAGTCTGATGAATCCCTTAAGTCTCTCAATAATAGTCTAATCCACAACAATTCGCATACACCCTGAGCCATCACCCTGAATTCTACCTCTGTACTGGATCTAGCAACCACATTTTGTTTCTTACTGTGCCAAGTGACTAGGTTGCCTCCAACAAATGTGCAATACCCAGAAGTCGTTCGTCTATTAGTGACTAATCTGGCCCAATCTGCATCAGTTAAAGCCTCAACACTAAGATAACCATGTTTTGAGAAATAGAGGCCCTTTCCTAGAGAAGATTTCAGGTATCTCAGAATTCTCATAACTTCCTCTAAGTGGGTAGCTTTAGGCACATGCATAAACTAGCTAACCACAGTTACGACAATGGCAATGTCTGGGTGCGAGTGAGATAAGTATATAAGCTTCCCTACTAATCTTTGATATCTTCCTCTATCCATTGCCGCTAAAGGAGAATGGGATGCTTGGAGGTAGACCATGTGACACACCTCTAGAACCGGGTCAGAAGTTAAGTGAGGATTAAAGGGGAGAGCTAATCATATGGTCAGAAGCACCAGAATCAATAATCCATGGCATAGTCATATGAGATAGCAATGCACATGGGAAAGAAGCCAAGTTACCTGAATTGACAAAGGAAGAAGAGGATGCACCTATGGCAGAAGTGGAGGCTCGATGGTCTAGCAAGTGGCGAAGAGCAATCTCAAAATTTGAGGCAGATAACCTCGAAACATTAGTAACTGGTGAGACAACTAGAGATGAAGGTGGTGGCTCAACCATGTCTGAAAGATGTGCCTGAGCATTGGTTCCTCGGCCTCTAGAATGACCAGACCTACCCCTTCGAGTACCAGGATGGTCCTCGACCACCAGAAGGTGTCCCATGCAACTTCTAATAAGTGTCTCATGTGTGTCGAGGTCTACAGCAGTAGTCATAGAAAAGATGATCCTTCTCAGAGGAAGAACGAGAACCACGAGTCATACGCTCACCATCTCGAGGGGGTCTAGAAACCAAGGTAGAGCAATCAATAGTGGCAGGAGAAAGCATAGCTAGGCGGCGACTCTCCTCATTCTGCATAAAAGCAAAGGCTTCCTGGTGAGAAGGAAGCATGTCCATGCCAAGTACTCTACTCCGAACGGGATCATACTCCACATTTAAGCCTTCCAAGAACTTGAAGAACCGCTTTTGCTCCACAAACTTCCGGTAACCAGCAGAATCAGTGGGACATACAGGCTTATAATCCTGAAGGTGATCAAATCGCTTCCACTCATTACTAAGGAAGGTAAAATACTGGAGGATTGTCAGCTAACCTTGTACTGACCTTTTAATGGAGCAACGTTACTCGAAAGCCTGTGAGACGTTCTCCTTCTTGGAGTAAGTAGTAGCTACGACCTCCCAAATATTCTGGGCAGTGTCCATAGATAAATAGCCCTCTCCAATCTCCAGTACCACAGAATCACTACAAGAATTTTCACTTTTGGTGACTAAATTTTTAGTCGCCAAAAGTCATTTTTTAGTCGCCTATAGTCTTGAGCGACTAAATTTTTTGGTCGGAAAATTAGTAGCCGAAGAGTAGTCGGCAAAGCTAATTGGCAACTAAACTTAATTTAGTCGCGAAATGTATGCATTTGCCGACTAAATATTAAGTCGCCAATAGGTTGAAAATTAATTAAATAATACATTTTTGCCGACCAATTTTTTTGTCACCAAAAACCAATAATTTAGTTGCGGAAAAATTTTTAGCTACTAATTTTTTTAGTCGCCTAAAGAAAATATTAGTGTTTTGGCTACTAAAATTTTAGTCGCCTAAAGTTCATCTTTTTTCGCTACTAAAATTTTAGTCGGCAAATAATATTTCTTTTGGCTACAAAAAATTTAGTCGCCTAAACTTCCATATTTTTGGCTACTAAAAATTTAGTTACCTAAACTCCCACATTTTTTTCTACTAAATTTTTAGTCGGCAAAAGTATTTTTTTTATTCTTCAGCTTTTTTTTGGCTACAAAACTTTTAGTAGTCAAAGGTTGGATTTTCTTTTGGCTACAAAACATTTAGTAGCCAAATGGTTGTTTTTCTTTTGGTTACAAAAAATTTAGTAGCCAAATGTTTGATTTTCTTTTGGCTACAAAACATCTAATAGCCAAATGGCTTCTTTTTTTTCCCCTTTTTTTTCTTCTACAAAACGTTTAGTCGACAAAAACATGATATTATGTTTTATTGTCAATATTATAATGTGTCCATAACCTGTCTGTATTCCATGCAACCTGTAATACATATATAAATAAAATGATACATAAACTATCAATCATTCCACAATCTGCATACGTATACAAAAAATAAATTACTTTATCTGTCCAAGTAAATACAAAGCAACTATTGTCCAAACTAAAATAATAATTCCATACAAAATATAGAATCATACAAAAAGTAAACCCCCTCCATATACAAAAATTACATTTACTATACCATGTGATATGACCATTTGGCATGGTACAAATTCCCATCGTAATCTGTACGACGACAAAAGGTGATGTATGTACCAAGCCAAAAGTACATCTATGTACCACGACAAAATATCATATATCTGTACAACGACAAAAGGTGATCTATCTACCATGCCAGTAATTATCTGTTGGCTGCCAAAAGTTTTCTGTATCAGTAATAGTTAATTGCACGAAAGGCGGAGACGACAAAAGTATTATATTACTTCCATACAAAAGTACAATTTCTTCTCCATACACCAAAATATCTCTGGAAGTCCACGCATCAAAGTCATCTACAAAAAAGAAAAAAAAAATTAGAATTGGATAAAAAAATGCCTAACTTCATGAATGAATTTGGCAACAAGTGACAAATAAAAATAAGTGAGAAGCAACCTTCCATGATGAATCAATTATCAGTCATTCTACAGTCTTTCTAAAGTCTTTTGTTATAAGGGACATTGTTAAATGCAAAATGTATGCATTACTAAATATTTCATTACTAACATAAAGCTAATGTAACATTCTTCTTTTTGTATGCAACATATATCCAAATTCTGTGGCTAAACCAATATCAAAGCCCAATGTGAATAGAAAATATTCTTTTTACCAACTTCCTCATTATTTGTTTGCAAAAGGCACATGAATCATTAGATTGGATATAAAACCATCGCTGCTTATTAATGTATGTCAGTGCCATTTCAGAATGGACATTTCAACATGTGATAACATTATTAACAAAAATAAATTTCAATCATAAAATTAAATATGTAGAAATGTATGTTGAGACACCTATAAATGGTTCATCAAAGAAAGAATACTTGATATCTCATGACGCATATGGCCTCAGAAACACCATGAGCATGTTTCATGCTTGTATGACAGCTTAAACATAATATAACACATGTGTGAACGTTCAAAAAATTAGCAAGTTTATAACAAGGCGTAAACTGAGTTCATATTGGTTTCTGTATATTTTTCCCATAATTTTCCATTACTATACATCTACAATACATTCCGCCAGTTGTCACGAGTCCTATTCGTAATAGGGAAGCTGCCCGTGAGAGTTAGACGGAGGTTCGGGGGCTATTTTGAAGTTTTGCCCCCGAAACGCCCTTTTTCGACTAAGTTTTAGGCGTATTCGGCTCTAAATCTCAACCTACGGGTCCGAATAACATTCTTTCAGTTCTCACAAGTCATATTTGGCATGGGGAAACTGTTCGTGTCGGCCACACGGTAGATCAAGGGCTGTTTTGAATTTTTGCTCCCGAAACGCCCGTTTTCGACTAAGTTTTGGGCGTATTTGGCTCTAAATCCCAACCTACAGGTCCGAATAACATTCCGTCATTTTTCACAAGTCCTATTTGGCATGGGGAAGGTGTTCGTGTTGGCCACACGGCGGTTCGGGGGCTGTTTTGAATTTTCGTCCCGGAAATGCGCTTTTTCGACTAAGTTTTGGGCGTATTTTGCTCTAAATCCCAACCTACGGGTCCGAATAACATTCCATCAGTTATCACAAGTCATATTTGGGATAGGGAAGCTGTTCGTGTCGGCCATATGGCGGTTCAAGGGCTGTTTTGAATTTTCGCCCCTAAAACGCCTTTTTTCGACTAAGTTTTGGGCGTATTTGTCTCTAAATCCCAACCTACGGGTCTGAATAACATTCCATCAGTTGTCATAAGTTATATTTGGCATGGGGAAGCTGTTCGTGTTGGCTACACGGCGGTTCGGGGGTTATTTTCAATTTTCGCCCTCGAAACGCACTTTTTTAACTAAGTTTAGGGCATATTCGGCTTTAACTCCCAACCTACGGGTCCGAATTACGTTCTGTCAGTTCTCTCAAGCCCTATTTGTCATGGCAAAGCTATCCGTGTGAGCCATACGGTGGTTCAAGGGCTGTTTTGAATTTTCACCCCCAAAATGCCCTTTTTCGACTAAGTTTATGGCATATTCGGCTCTAACTCCCAACCTACGCATCTGAATTACGTTATGTTAGTTCTCACAAGTCCTATTTGTCATGTCAAAGCTATCCGTGTTAGCCACACAGTGGTTCGGGGGCTGTTTTGAATTTTCACCCCTGAAACGCCATTTTTCGACTAAGTTTAGGGCGTATTCGGCTCTAACTCCCAACCTACGGGTCTGAATTACATTCCGTCAGTTCTCACAACTCCTATTTGTCATGGAGAAGCAATCCGTGTGGGCCGCATGGTTGTTCGGGGTCTGTTTTGAATTTTTGCCCCCTTAACGCCCCTTTTTGGTTAAGTTTAAGCCGTTTTTGGCTCTAACTCCCAACCTACACGTGCTAATGACATTCTGTCGGTTGTCACGAGTCCTATTTGACGTGAGGAAGCCGGTTTTGACGTTCGTACGGTGGTTCAGGGCTATTTTGTATTTTTGTCTCGCTAACGCCCTTTTTCGGTTAAGTTTAAGTTGTTTCCAATTCTAACTCCTAACCTACACGTGCTAATGACATTTCGTCTATTGTCACAGGTCCTATTTGACGTGAGGAAGCTAGTTGTGATGTCCGTACGGTGGTCCGGGGGCTGTTTTGCATTTTTGCCTCCTTAACGCCCTTTGTCGGTTAACTTTAAGTCATTTTCGGCTCTAAGTCCCAACCTACATGTGCTAATGACATTCTGTCGGTTGTCATAGGTCCTATTTGACATGAGGAAGCTGGTTGTGACGTTGGTACGGTGGTTCGGGGCTATTTTTCATTTTCGCCCCCTTAACGCCCTTATTCAGTTAAGTTTAAGTCGTTTCCAATTCTAACTCCCAACCTACACGTGCTAATGACATTTCGTCTGTTGTCACAGGTCCTATTTGACATGAGAAAACTAGTTATGACGTCCGTATGGTGATTCGAGGGCTGTTTTGCATTTTTGCCTCCTTAACGCCCTTTTTCAGTTAAGCTTAAGTCATTTTCGACTCTAACTCCCAACCTGCACGTGCTAATGACATTCCGTCTGTTGTCACAGGTCCCATTTGACATGAGAAACTTGGTTGTGACGTTCGTACGATGGTTCGGGGGCTGTTTTGCATTTTCGCCCCCTTAACGCCCCTTTTCGGTTATGTTTAAGCCATTTTCAGCTCTAACTCCCAACCTACACGTGCTAATGACATTCCGTCGGTTGTCATAGGTCCTATTTGACGTGAGGAAGCTAGTTGTGACGTTTGTACGGTGGTTCAAGGCTATTTTGCATTTTCACCCCTTTAACGTCCTTTTATGGTTAAGTTTAAGCCGTTTTCGGCTCTAACTCCCAACCTACACGTGCTAACGACATTTCATCTATTGTCACAGGTCCTATTTGACGTGAGGAAACTGGTTGTGACATTCGTACGGTGGTTCAGTGGCTGATTTGCATTTTTCCCTCCTCTGAAACCTTAATTTATTGTAGTGTTGGTTATGAGGTGAATCAAGAATTGGCATTTACACGGCAAAAATATGAGAGCAATACCTACATTCACTAAAATTTTTACTAAAACAAATGTGTCCATCTATCATTAGATGTTTCAAGAATGTCTAAGAAAAATGATATACAAATCTACTTTTTATGTCCAGTGATGTGTAAATAAGATGATTGATTGATGATTTGAGAATAAATAAGAGAAAAAAAATTAATTTAGATATTTTAATAAAGTGTCATATCATGATGTGTAAATAAGATGATTGATTGATTGATTGATGATTTAAGAGTTGCCTCTAGCAGTTCTGTCCCATGTTTCTACATTAATTGCCTCTAGCAGTTGTAATGCGTGTCCTATTTACATACCATCAGTTGTCAGAAGTCATTTTTGGCATGAAGAAGCTGCATGTTACATTCCAACAATGGTTAGGGCCCTATTTTTCATTTTCGCCACCCAAACCCCCTTTTTCAACTAAGTTAAATGTATTTTCGATTTTAACTCCCATTCTACGTGTCTTATTTACATACCATCAGTTCTCACAAGTCATTTTTCGCACAAAGAAGCTGCCCATTACTATATTTAAGGGCTGTTTGGTTATCAGGAAAAGAAAGGGCCAGAAAGCACAATGAAGTGGCAATCTTTACAATTAATGGAAGTTACAAAACAATGATCAATTATAATGCAGAACTCAAAGATTTAACAATTAATGTAGAAACATGGGACGAAACTTCATTGACAAATTGATCAACAGTGGGTGAATTGCACAAACTTCATTGACATAAACTACTACTTCAATGAAAATTGCCTAGGACTTCACAGATTGAACAATTAATGTGATCAACAACTAATGAACGAAAATAAAATTCCAGGTATCACATAATAATACAACATAATATAAGGTATGTAATTTACACAATAGACCTAATTTTTATTTTTTTTGTTGGGAAAAATTTAGTTTTCCCCCATGACAATTATAATTTGCTCCAAGTTCAACTTGGATTGATATCACTCGGCCAATAGCAAAAGATGAAACCAGCCTGATTCATGACTAACATAATATAGATATAAATGTAACATTGTTAAGGAAATTTCCAAGAAAAAATATACTTACATTAGAAGCATTGGAGATTAACTCCCTAAAGAAGGTGTCTTTTTTGCTGTAAAGTAAGTTGATAATGATGTCTATAAGCCAAGACACCTCAGCCTAAAATTTAAACTTCTCTGCGGTGTGATCTCTTTGACATCAACTCAGTTTCCATGAACTACATAATTACAAAACATGTTAGAAGATCCAAATCAAGCAAATAAGAAGAGTATATAAAAGAAAATCAAACCATTCCTGTAAGTTGGGTAATTGTCCTGTTAAAAGATGAACCTATAAAATGAAGTATGGAAAAGGATTTCAAATACAAGACGTTACCAAACAATGCAATGAAGCATCCTTACCAAATATATTTTCCTTCGATTTTTTGTTTCATTCCATCTTTGCAACTAAACCAGAGAGACCCACGACTAGGGATAATGGAAAAAGGGCAGAAAATGAAAACAAAATAATATAGAAAGACTTTTATTCTTATAGTTAGCGGTGAAATATTTCAAATTCAAAAAACATTTATTACGAGTCTATAAACACATCAACAACAACAATTTTAATTTTATTCCCATCATAAAGATATTTTAAGGATCAACAAAAACACATCATTAGCACTTAACATGTAGGGACTATTTTCATACTTTGTATTCTAAGTCTTCCATTGTTTGATACTCTATTTTTTTTTTTTTATTGTGGGAGATTAATTGTGAGAGATTAAATGATTGCAAGTTAAATTGTGGGAGATTAATAGGGTCTCAAACATTTTTCTGTTTATTTTATTTAAATTCTTTGCAATCGGTACCCATAATAACAAAACTCCACATAATTTTCCATCACCACCACCACTCCAAAATGAGCAAATTTCACAAAACCACTGACTTCCAAATCTATAACCCATTAAAAAAATAATATAAAGATATTTTAAGGATCAACAAAAACACATCATTAGCACTTAACATGTAGGGACTATTTTCATACTTTGTATTCTAAGTCTTCCATTGTTTGATACTCTATTTTTTTTTTTTTTTGGTGGGAGATTAATTGTGGGAGATTAAATCATTGCAAGTTAAATTGTGGGAGATTAATGGGGTCTCAAACATTGTTTTGTTTATTTTATTTAAATTCTCTGCAATCGGTACCCATAATAACAAAACTCCACATAAGTTTCCATCACCACCACCACTCCAAAATGAGCAAATTTCACAAAACCACTGACTTCCAAATCTATAACCCATTAAAAAAATAATTTTTTTAGAATTTCCAAACAAAAATACAAAAATTTCAATGAAACAAATTGATACCCACTTCATCAAATTGAACATATCAACCATACAAATCAAAATCAATAGAAATCATCAATTGGGACATTAAACAAAACATTCAAAGCTAACCTGTGAGTGAAAAGAATTCCAGCATAGTAGCATCCAATAGTTAAAAAGCTTAATTGAAAACCATTTTGAACTGTAAGTCAACGCAGGTCAAGAAAACTCAGAAACGGATCCCAAGAAATATCTTTCTCTCAATTAAACACCAAACCACTTTATAGAGAGATCTAATTCAGTGAAAAAAATATAACACATAACATAAATTAAGTTTTAAGAGATCTCTGAATTGGGAACTTAAAGCAGAATAGTGAGAGGAACAACTACATATATATTTTGGTCTAAGAACAACTATATATATTATGTATTGTAGTAAGGTTTGATTCAAAGGAGGCAAATTCTAAATGAAGTTCTTATAGAAAATGAAATCATAGATGTCCTGCACTTAATAACAAACAAACTAATTTTCGTCTAGTAGAATAATTGTCTATTATGTAGAAGAAGAAAAGAAAAACGATAAAGATTATAAAAACATGCTGCCTTTTAGTACCATGCTTGACCAATACAAAGTGAATCAGTATGACAGTAAAGATTATCAGTGCAAAAGCTAACAAAAATATTATGTTACCACGATACATTGATGCACCCCTAGAAAATCCACTACTTTTCCTGAAATTTATTACTGGAAGAAGAAAGCTAGTGACTAGATGATTCATAGTTACCTTCTAATTGAGGCTACAAATTCTTGCCTGGTCATGTGTTTCATCTCCTCAAGTTCCTTTTCGTAATTATTGATCTACAATTTCAAATGTATTAATTCATTTTAATATGTGACAGTAAAAAACATTAGAACTATTATTTGATTTTTCTTAAAATCTTCTGTGCACCACAAAAGCATGCAGGGAAGTTTGAAGTGTGTTAAAATGAATTGATGTATATTATTGATTGATTTGTTGATGATACAAGATTGATGTGTTTCTGTATTGTATGTGATTACAAAGAGATGAACTCTCTCTATATAGAGAGAAATGGTGCATTGGATACCAAACCCACCACCACCGAAAGTGAAAGCTAAAAGAATAAAGCTTAAAGCTAAAGTGTGTAAAGCTATAATTAACAAAGTGCAAAAGCTATCAAAAATATTATGTCACTGAATTCTCATCACCTATTTTTTGTTTACATCTATCTTGTTGAGGATTGATTCGTATTTAGACGAAATTATTTAACCAAAATAAAAAAATAAAATAACAACCATAGCTTGTGATGGATGTGGTGAAATAAAATGGTAAGAAAAATTGATTATAAGATACATGGCACTCAGTCACTCTTCTTCAAGTACAGAGGGGGAGGATAAATACAACTAGCTATATATGATTCATAGTTACCTTCTAATTGAGGCTACAAATTCTTGCATGGTCATGTGTTTCATCTCCTCAAGTTCCTTTTCGTAATTACTGATCTGCAATTTCAAATGTATTAATTCATTTTAATATGTGACAGTAAAAAACATTAGAAATATTATTTGATTTTTCTTAAAATCTTCAGTGCACCACAAAAGCATACAGGGAAGTTTGTAGTGGTAGATGTTCCCCGGTACTTCAGTGCAGCCATATCATAAGCCCTAGCTGCTTTCTCTTCTTTGTCATACCCACCTGCTCAAATTAAAATTAAAATAAAACCAGAGTAGATCAGATCGCAATAAAGTCAAAACCCTACAGTGGAGAGATTGAGGAAGAACTAGAGCAAATCAACGATGAATTGTTCGTCATCGCGTCGTTGTTTGTCGATTTGGGGATACAACAAGCGAGAAAGCGAGAGAGAGCACGAGACTGATAGGGAGAGCCAGAGATAACCTGGTATTGTGGCGGTGGCGGTGGCGGTGGCGGTGGCGATGTGTGACGTTGAATGCTTCCCAGTGGTGTGCGCTGGCGGTAAGGTGAGGTGTGGTGCTGATTGATGTGTGGGAGAGAGAGAAGTGTTTTGTATTCCTAAACAGAGGAGAATACCTGGCGGGCAACAAATAGCATTTTATTTTCCCACCATAATTTTGGCACCTTTGGCGACTAATGTAAATTTTGTCAGCAAAAATTAAAGTAATAATGACTACATCTTTGGCGACTAATGTAAATTTTGTCAGCAAAAATTAAAGTAATAATGACTACATTATTTAGTAGCCAAACCAACTCTAACAGCGACTAAAATGTAAGTCGCTAAAAGTAGAAACTTTATATTTGCCGACCAAATTTTTTGTAGCCAAAGGTTTACTTAACAACGACGAAAATATTAGTCGCCAAAAGTACTATTTGCGACTAATTTTTTTGGCGACTAATTTTAATTTTAGTCGGGAAAAACCAATATTACTAATTAATTTTTTTTTTGGGCCTAAAATTTGGACTAACAGCGACCAATCAAATTTTTAGGCTTTGAAACTTGAGTTTTTTCTAACTAAATTCAAATTTAGTCGCCCATTAAATTTTTAGGCGTTGAAACTTGAGTTTTTTCTAACTAAATTCAAATTTAGTCGCCAATAAGCAATATTTATTGACTAAAATATTTTAGTGGCAATATCTTGAACCAATGTCGACAAATATAAATTTTAGTCACCAAAGAATGTACTTTAGGTGACTAAAATTTGATTAGTCGCCAAAAATGGTCGCCAAAGGTGCAATTTGTTGTAGTGAATGTATCAACCAGTTCATAATTAGGGAATTGGTGATCTCCCACTGGTCATAACGAGGGTCTGTGATTCGGGGTGCCTGTACCCTCTATCAACATATCTCATCTTCCCTCTGCTCTTCAAGAAAATAATCAGACTCTGTGAGCACGCTAGGTAATTCTGACCATTGAATAGAGAGGTGGTGATTTTAAGGCTAGGGTTGAGGTTATAAGTCATAGTAGAAGGAATAACAGAAATCTTGCCCTAAGATGGCTGAGAGGTAATAGATTCGCTAGTCAAATCCACCATGAAGATTCTACTAATCACTCCTCAAACACAATGCCAATCATAAATCCAAAAGATGATAGTGAAAAAACAAGCATAACAGTTACTATGAAAGCATAAAGAATTAAGAACCCAGTATAAACCTTTTTTTAGACTATTTTACATCACCAGAAGACCCCTAAAGGAAAGAGACTAACCCAAGCTACCCTATAAAGGTTGCCAAAGTCGATCAAACCAGCATGGAGGCTGGTCGGCCACCTAGGAGTAGTGGCTGGAAGGGCCTGACGAGGGAATTGAAAGGCTGGATAAAGGGTGTTAGGAGGAGAGCAAAGATTGGGAGGCCGAGGTGAAGGTTATTGAGGGGAGAGCAAGGGCTAGGAGGCTTGGGTGGAGACTGTCGGGGGTAGAAAAAGGCTAGAAGAGGTTGCCGGGTGGATGTGAAGAGTTACAAGGGTGTGTCGTATGGTAAGAAGGAGAGAGGAGACAACTGGTGGTGATGGGTGACAGAGAAGGAGAGATGGCTATGGCATGGCTCTGATACCATGTAAGTTTAGAGAAGAGAAAGAGATAGAGAATGAGTGAGACCTTATCCCCTTTTATATTGATAATAATGCATGATTATAGGAGTGTCATCAGGCATAAATTATGGGCCCGCCCATTACATCAATCAAGGGAAAACAAAATCAAATAAGAATAGAATATATGCAATATTATTTCCTATTCTACCACTTATTCTTACAGATACATGGTGGATATGGTTTTGGTGATCGAAATGAGAGTGGAGAGAACATCTTAGATTTCGTAGAAATATTTGATCATGTAGTAACCAACAACTTTTTAAAAAAGGAGGGTTAAAAACATAACTTTTAAAAATGGGTCAAATAAGAGTTGGATAGTTCATTTTCTTGTAAGAAAAACAGACCACTGAATATGTAAAGGTTTCAAGGTTATTTCCAAAGGAAGTTAATGACACAAAGTAGGCTAGTAATATTCAATATATAATATTATATGTTAGAATAGGAAATTATATTATTCTGATTTGTTCCTTGATTGATGTAGTGGGCTGTTATGCGCTGGCCCTTAATTCATGCCTTATAGCACTCCTGTAATCATGCTTTATTTCTAATATAAAAAGGAGGGAAGGCCTCACTTATTCACCATCTTTTTCTCTTCTCTAAAACTATCATGATATCAAAGCCGCAAACCTAAACCAATACACCACCATATAGCCACCACGCAGCCACCACCAATACACCCATCGAGTTTCATCAACTTCTTGTAAGAGTAGGGGTCCCGTCCCGACAGCAGTAGAGGTCACCTAGGTTGAAGTCAACAGTCACCGAAGGCCACCCAAGCCTAGTCGACTACTGCTGAAAGTCTCCCAGGCCTGGTCAACAGTCATAGAAAACCATCCAAGCCTGGTCAACCATTGTTGAAGGCCACCCAGGCCCTGCTAAAGGCCACCCATGCCTAATTAACTACTGTCGGAAGCCCACCAGGACCAGTCAGCACCTCTTTTGTTCATCCGACAGTGTCCCTATCTATTTTGGCTCCATCCACTAGTCTGCTGTCCTCTGCTGACTCATATGGTTTGATTAGATCATCTGTTCTACACAATACCACTCTTTATGTCTCTGTTTGCTTGATGGATCCCTCTTTCATCATTTAATGTCTTATCTGGCCTTTTTTGAAACTGAATGTTATATTATGATCCCATAGTGGTCAGCCCTACACATTGCTTGTTGATCCCATTCTATCTTTCCAATTTTTAGGATTAGTGTAGTATTCTTGGGTTAGGGTTGTAGATTATACATGGTTGACTTGACCATTGAATCCATCACTATTTCTCAGCCACTTAAAGGGAAGACTCCCATAATGACTACTACATCTGACATTTTAAATCCTAAGGGCCAAAGCTACCTAGCATGGTCGCAGAGTCTGACCCTTTTTCTCAAGAGTAAGGGAAATGTCACGACCCAAACCCGCCCTTATGGGTTTAAGCATCGTAACCGGCTAGTAATCCGTGATTACTGAAGGCCTTCTTAACAGTAATGACAGTAATACAGAATAAGGTGTTGGCGGAAGCCAAAACGGTAAATAAAAGATGTCAAATAAGCTGTGACATTCTGTATGCAAAAAGGCTTTTCTGAACATATTCACATTCATAAGCAAAACATATATACACCATATGTACAAACATCCAGGTTAGGGACCAAATCCCTAATTAGCATAGTACAGTACAAGTCTTAAATAGTATTACAAAACAGAGACGGAAGGGTGAAACTGAGACACCCTAAAACAGCCTTGGCTGGAAATGACTTGGAACCTCGCAGTGAGGCACAACGGTTGGCTTGACAAAATGAGAACTAACCCGACGCCCCTAGCTCCGGTCCGGTGCCTGGACACCTACATATATATATATATATATATATAAATAGTGAGCTAAAGCCTAGTGAATAACAATTGTGTAAAGAGATTAAGAATGAATGTCCTTTCAGTCATTAAACAGTCATATCAGTCACTTACTAACCATAGCAGTTATATGTGGTACATCCAATAGCAAAACAATACAGTAGGTCTTAACAGACTGAACAGTCAGTTGATGGCCATCATAACAGTAGCAGTAGTGGTTCCAAACTTGGGAACCGACAAAGATCTCAGTGACAGTAGCAGTAACAGTACAGTAACAGTAAGTTGCTAAGCATGCCACGAATACAGTTTACAAATAGGACAAACATTCGTTCATTAAACAATAACGTTTCAGTAAACAGAACAGTTGATCATTCAGAAAATATTCATAATTGAACATATCTTTACAACATTGTTACTCACAGAGCACTGGGTTTCAAATAGGCTAGTGCGCGTCCTCGGATGCCAACCCTACAGTTACAGAACGAACACACACTAAGTTATACACTTGGGTTTAATAACTTAACCCCTAAGTTGACTCGGTGTGGTTCTACATCAATATCATCCTTAAGATGCCTTAAACATGCCCTAGGAATGCCTACGATGGAAAGAGAATGCAAAGAGGCACTTCAAAACACTTTCCAAAATTTGCTGAACCAGGGGTCCAGGCTCGAGCGTGGCATTCTACGTTCGAGCGGACATGTAGACAAAGGAGCTCCACTCGAGCATGACTTTCCCCGCTCGAGCGGACTGAAAACTCAAGCAAAAGTACTAGATTCACAAAAATCACGCTCGATGGGCGCTCGATCCATGCTCGAGCGTGAGACTCAGGTCCTCACTCGAGCGTGAACTCTCTCGCTCGAGTGGACTGCAAAACAAATGAACTTCTAGGTACACGCATTTCACGCTCGAGCGTGACTATCCACGCTCAAGCGGAAGTGCAAGACTCAAAGTGTACGCTCGAGCGTGAAGTCCTACGCTCGACCGTGGGTCCAAAATCTGGAATTTATAGATTGAACCTCCAAGCACAAACTCAACTTTTCAAACATCAAATCCGATCCTTTTGGGCTAATTTTTTGGAAAATACTTTAAAACCCATAATATGACATGTTTCAAAGATCAATTTTGTGAAATCAAGCCCAAAGGTATGTCAATTAATCACAAACTTCAACTCAAAATTCAAAAACATGAAGAACAATGCAAAACTCATACATGCATGAGTTCCCATGAACTTTTATGCTCTAAGACACGATAAAATGCAAGTTTGAGCTCAAGAATATGATTAATTCATGGATTAAAACCAAAATAGAAACATGCATGTGGGAATTTCATGAAAATGACTTCAAAATGTCATAATGTGAACATGCATGCATGTAACCACTCTTAATTCAACACTTTACTTTAATTCTTGACCTTAAGCTCCTATTCCTCCATGAAACATGCAAGAAATGACTTGAATTCATAAACAAGAAGGTAAATATCCTACCTTAGGTCTTCAATTTTAGGTATAGAAGCTCAATTATGCAATCAACCTTCACATCTCCTAAGTCCAAGCCAATTCTCAATTAAAGCTAAGTTTTCTCCTCTCTCACTCTTCTCTCAGTTTTGTCTCTAGAGATGAACAAGAATGATGCATCAAAAGGCTCCAAAACAATGTTGCAGGTAGTGGCCCACTAATGGCAAAAGGGTAATTAAAGCAACTAATGTGATTTAACATTATTTAATCTAATTTAATCATTCCAAAACAATTTCAAATTAAATCTACCATAAAATCACATAAATTCTAATTAACATAAAACACCACTCGATTTCTGATTCGGTCGTCGATAGGACCTTCAATTCCCAATTCAAAGATAAAACATGAACAGATCATTTAATGACTAACAGATAGAAATGCATTTAAAACAGTATACTCTTGCAATCAATTCAGAATCTCAGTCAAATTAGTTACTTATCATTCTTAGTCACAGTTTAGCATTAATCAGAGGTGAGGGTTGTCACAGTATTCCCCCCTTAAAAGAGTTTGGCCCACCAAACTCGGATTACCTTCATTTTGATAGAACACTAGATTCAGGGGGAACAGTTCAGGATATCCTTTCAACATATCATCTTCTCTTTCCCAAGTCGCATAAGTGCCACCATGGTTTTACCAATCAACTTTCACTAGTGGGATTTCTTTGTTCCTC
Source organism: Camellia sinensis (assembly GCF_004153795.1). Taxonomy (NCBI): domain Eukaryota; kingdom Viridiplantae; phylum Streptophyta; class Magnoliopsida; order Ericales; family Theaceae; genus Camellia; species Camellia sinensis. Next base: position 1,916,897 of record NW_021027269.1, on the reverse strand, counting down.
AACTTCTTGATCTGACGGTTTACAATTTGAACAGGTCGTTCTTCATAAGTGTAGTCATCACTCAATACCACACGTGTAGGTTCAATAACATGGGAGGGATCCCGAAGATAATCCCTCAACATTGAAATGTGGAAGACGTTATGCATATGCTCCATTTCAGAAGGAAGCGCTACCTGATACGCCACCGAATTAATCTTCTCAATGATTTCATACGGCCCGACATATCTCGGCACTAGCTTACCCTTGACTCCAAAACGAGTCTGCCCTTTCATTGGTGTCACTTTAACAAAAACATGATCACCTACTTCATACTTCCTGTCTTGCTTTCGAATATCTGCATAACTTTTCTGCCGGCTTTGGGCGGTTTTCAATCTTTGCTGAATCAGTTTCACCTTTTCTGTGGTTTCTTGTACAATCTCGGGCCCAAGCAAAGGACCATCTCCAACTTCTACCCAGCAGATAGGAGATCGACATTTTATGCCATACAAAGTCTCGAAAGGCGCCATACCAATACTCGAGGGAAAACTGTTATTGTAGGCAAATTCAGCTAAAGGTAGATAACTTTCCCAATTTCTCTGGAAATCAAGAACACACATTCGCAGTAAATCTTCCAGAGTCTGGATTGTTCTTTCTGACTGGCCGTCTGTCTGAGGATGGTATGCACTACTCAGTCTCAGTTCAATACCCAAGGCAGTTTGTAGACTTTGCCAAAATCTCAATGTGAACTTCGAGTCCCTGTCAGAAACAATAGATACTGGCACTCCATGTAATCTAACAATCTCATCAATATAAATTATAGCCAATTTGTCCGCATTATAGATTGTTTTGACAGGTAAGAAGTGAGTAGATTTAGTCAATCTATCAACAATAACCCAAATTGAGTCCATACCTTTACTGGAGCGAGGTAAACCAACAATGAAATCCATAGTAATATGTTTCCATTTCCACTCCGGTATTGGTAAGGGCTGCAGTAAACTTGCGGGTCGTTTATGTTCAGCTTTAACTTGTTGGCAATGAAGACATTTCGATACAAAGTCAGCAATCTCTTTTTTCATTCCCGGCCACCAGAAATTCAGTTTCAAGTCTTGGTACATTTTTGTATTTCCTGGATAGATAGACAATTTCGAATTGTGGCCCTCTTGCAGAATTCGTCTTTTCAGTTCAGAGTCATTCGGTACACACAACCTTTCCTGGAATTTCAACACATTGTTCTCAAATTTAAAGTCTGGCCTTGGTTTGGACTCCTGTTCATCAATGACCTTTTTCAAAAAGTCATCCTATTGCTGTTTCTCTTTAATCTCCTCAATCAGTGCCGGTTAAGCAGAAATAGAGGCCAAGGTTCCACCTTGTTCACGCAAAACAATCTCAACTTCAAATTTTTCAAGGTCACATAGCAATTCTTTCTGCCCGGTGAGTAAGCAGGCTAAATTTCCAACTGATTTCTAACTCAGTGCATCGGCAACGGTGTTAGCTTTCCCCGGATGGTACAATATTTACAAGTCGTAATCTTTTATCAGTTCTAACCATCTCCGCTGCCTTATGTTCAATTCTTTCTGTGTGAAGAAATATTTCAAGCTCTTGTGATCTGTATACACTTCACATGTTACCCCATAAAGGTAGTGATGCCAAATTTTCAATGCAAACACTACTGCAGCAAGTTCTAAGTCATGGGTCAGATAATTTTTCTCATGCGGTCTCAGTTGTCGGGAAGCATATGCAATAACTTTACCATTCTGCATTAAGACACATCCCAAACTTTTATAAGAAGCATCACTAAATATAGTAAAACCATCCGTACCTGAGGGTAGGGTAAGAATCGGTGCAGTCACAAGTCGAGTCTTTACCTCTTGAAAGGCTGATTCTCTCTGATTGGCCCAGTCAAATGATATCCCTTTTTGGATCAACTGAGTCAATGGTAAGGCAATTTTGGAGAAATCTTTTACAAACCTTCTGTAGTACCCGGCTAAGCCTAGGAAGCTTCGAACTTCAGTAACATTAGTTGGTCTAGGCCAATTCACCACTGCTTCAATTTTCTGCGAGTCAACTGTAATGCCATCCTTACTAATCACATGTCACAAAAACATTACATTGTCTAGCCAAAATTCACACTTCGTTAGTTTTGCATACAGTTTTTGCTCTCTTAAGGTCTGTAAGGCAATGTTCAAATGATGTTCATGTTCTTCCGTGCTTTTGGAATAAATCAAAATGTCATCTATGAACACAACTACAAATTCATCGAGGAATGGTTTAAAAATTCTATTCATAAGGTCCATAAATGCAGCAGGTGTATTAATAACTCGAAAGGCATAACAAGGAATTCGTAATGTCCATACCTCGTTCGAAAGGCGGTCTTTTCAATGTCCTTTGGTTTGACTTTTAACTGGTGGTATCCGAATCTAAGGTCAATTTTAGAGAACACCTGGGCACCCTGTAACTGGTCAAACAAATCATCAATTCGAGGCAATGGATATTTGTTTCTCACGATTACCTTGTTCAGGTCACGGTAGTCAATGTAGAGTCTCAAGGAGCCGTCTTTCTTTTTCACAAACAAAATTGGAGTGCCCCATGGTGAAGTACTGGGCCTGATGAATTTCTTATCTAACAGTTCCTGTAGCTGAACTTTTAGTTCTTTCAGTTCGGTAGGTGTCATTCTGTATGGAGCTTTGGAAACTGGCTGTGTACCGGGAATCACATCAATGGTGAACTCAATGTCCCTATCAATCAAATCCCCTGGCAAATCATCTGGAAAAACATCTGGGAATTCTCTAACTATAGGAATACTGTCCATATTAGCTTTAGTATTAGTAGGTACAGTCAATATACAACATAGATACCCTTTGCACCCCATTCTAATTAGTTTAAATGCTTTCATGGATGAAATCAGGTATGAGGGAGGTACTACTCCAACTCCGTTAAGTAAAAATTCAGGCAATCCAGGTGGACAAAAAATAACTTGTTTTGTTACACTATCTATGGTAGCATGATACTTTGTTAACCAGTCCATTCCCAATATCACATTGAAATGATCGATATTCAAAGGCAGTAGATCAATATACAAATGCGCATCTCCAACAATAATTTCACATACAGGGTACATATAAGCACAAGTCATGGATCCCCCAACAGCTGAAGATACAGCTTACAAATAATTCATGGATTCCAGTGGTCTATCTAGTTTTTGCGAAAAAACATACGAGACATATGAATGTGTAGACCCTGAATCAATCAGAACATAAGCATTTTGAGCACAGATTGAGAGTATACCTGACATAACGATCTCGGTATACTGCACATCTCCCGGTACAAGTGCGAACACTCAGCCTTGCCTCATAGGCTGTTTTTCAGTAGCTTTGGGGTTGGGTTTTGGTGGAGCAGTTGATGCTGCGGCGCTAGCTGTAGCTTTACTATTGCCTTGAGATGTGGAAGGGCAATCTTTAACCATGTGGGCCATCTTGCCACACCTGTAAAAGGCACCAGAAATTTTATAACATACCCCTTTATGTCTTTTCCCACATTCGAAGCAGGGTGGCATGGAACCACTTCCCTGGCTAGAACTGGTCGTTGACCCTGTATTTTGCTTTTTGTTCAGTGAGTTATTTCGGCCTTTCTTAAACTTAAAACCCCGTCTCTTACCATGCCATTCAGTTGCTAGTGTTTCAGTCTGTTTCAATGCTTCGATATTTGACTCGGCCATTATTGCTCGGTTAAGAACATCTACATATTTCAGTAATTTCAGCACATTGATTCTGTCAAGTATCTCTACATTAAGGCCGCCTTCAAACTTCCTGACCTTTTTGTAATCAGTGTCCACCATGTGTGGTGCATATCTGGCGAGCTCGGTAAACTTTGATTCATACTCTGCTACTGACATGGTACCCTGCTTTAACTGTTCAAACTCTGTCACCTTGCGATCCCTGACACACTGAGGGAAGTATTTCTCAAAGAAGGCTCCCTTAAACTGAGCCCAAGTCATAATAGTGTCGGTGTCACGGATAAGCATCCACCACCGTCTAGCTTCTTCTTGTAAAGTAAAGGTAGCCAATAGCATCTTATGTGCTTCAGAACACGGAAATACCTCGAACAATTTCTCTGTTTCTAGCGCCCATGCTTCGGCCTTTCATGGTTCATGGCCTCCCTGAAAGGATGGTGGTTTCATTTTACTGAACTTCTGTGTTAAGGCAATTATATCCTCATTAACATTCTGCTCGGGTTGAACTGGAGGAGGTGGGGGCTGTTGGTTCTGTTGTAGCCTCAAGGCCTCAGTCAACAGTTCAATTGTTCTTTCTAATCTTGCCATTCTGGCATCAGATGATTCCGTTTCATCAGCATTCCTTTCATTGTCCATTTCACTATATGCAATACAATAATAATAAACATAGGAATTGCTTACTTAAATACATTAGCACACATATTCATGTCATGGCCACACACTTTTTCAATGCTCATGCAATGCCCTATTCACTTTTTTTGGACATCCTATAGCTCATTTGGACACGTGTGTGCGGTATAACTCGTGGTTTGAGATCGCTCTGATACCACTCTGTCACAACCCAAACCCGCCCTTATGGGTTTGAGCATTGTAACTGGCCAGTAATCCGTGATTACCGAAGGCCTACTTAATAGTAATGACAGTAATACAGAGTAAGGCGTTGGCGGAAGCCAAAATAGTAAATAAAAGATGTCTAATGAGCTATGACATTCTGTATGCAAAAAGACTTTTCTGAACATATTCGCATTCATAAGCAAAACATATATACACCATATGTACAAACATCCAAGTTAGGGACCAAATCCCTAATTAGCACAGTACAGTACAAGTCTTAAATAGTATTACAAAATAGAGACGGAATGGTGAAACTGAGACACCCTAAAACAGCCTTGGCTTGAAACGACTTGGAACCTCGCAGTGAGGCACAACGGTTGGCTTGAAAAAATGAGAGCTAACCCGACGCCCCTAGCTCTGGTCCGATGCCTGGACACCTACATATATATATATATATATAAAAACAGTGAGCTAAAGCCTAGTGAATAACAACTGTGTAAAGAGGTTAAGAAGGAATGTCCTTTCAGTCATTAAACAGTCATATCAGTCACTTACTAACCATAACAGTTATATGTGGAATATCCAATAGCAAAACAGTACAGTAGGTCTTAACAGACTGAACAGTCAGTTCATGTCCATCATAACAGTAACAGTAATGGTTCCAAACTTGGAAACCGACAGAGATCTCAGTGACAGTAACTGTAACAGTACAGTAACAGTAAGTTGCTAAGGATGCCACGAATACAGTTTACAAATAGGACAAACATTCGTTCATTAAACAATAACGTTTCAGTAAACAGAACCGTTGATCATTCAGAAAATATTCATAATTAAACATATCTTTACAACATTGTTACTCACAAAGCACTGGGTTTCAGATAGGCTAGTGCGCGTCCTCGGATGCCAACCCTACAGTTACAGAACGAACACACACTAAGTTATACACTTGGGTTTAATAACTTAACCCCTAAGTTGACTTCGTGTGGTTCTACATCAATATCCTCCTTAAGATGCCTTAAACATGCCCAAGGAATGCCTAAGATGGAAAGAGGATGCAAAAAGGCACTTTAAAACACTTTCCAAAATTTGTTGAAACAGGGGTCCAGGCTCGAGCGTGGCTTTCTACGCTCGAGCGGACAAGAAGACAAAGGAGCTCCGCTCGAGCATGACTTTCCCCGCTCGAGCGGACTGAAAACTCAAGCAAAAGTACTGGATGCACAAAAATCACACTCGATGGGTGCTCGATCCACGCTCGAGCGGACTGCAAAACAAATGAACTCCTGGGTACACGCATTTCATGCTCGAGCGTGACTTTCCACGCTCGAGTGGAAGTGTAAGACTCAGAGTGTACGGTCAGGCGTGACGTCCTACGCTCGAGCGTGGGTCCAAAATCTGGAATTTCCAGATTGAACCACCAAGCACAAACTCAACTTTTCAAACATCAAATCCGATCCTTTTGGGCTAATTTTTTGGAAAACACTTTAAAATCCATAATATGACATGTTTCAAAGATCAATTTTGTAAAATCAAGCCCAAAGCTAAGTCAATTAATCACAAACTTCAACTCCAAATTCAAGAACACGAAGAACAATGCAAAACTCATACATGCATGAGTTCCCATGAACTCTTATGCTCTAAGACATGATAAAATGCAAGTTTGAGCTCAAGAATATGATTAATTCATGGATCAAAACCAAAACAGAAGCATGCATGTGGGAATTTCATGAAAATGACTTCAAAATGTCATAATATGAACATGCATGCATGGAACCACTCTTAATTCAACACTTTACTTTAATTCTTGACCTTAAGCTCCTATTCCTCCATGAAACATGCAAGAAATGACTTGAATTCATAAACAAGAAGATAAATATCCTACCTTAGGTCTTCAATTTTAGGTATAGAAGCTCAATTATGCAATCAACCTTCACATCTCCTAAGTCCAAGCCAACTCTCAATTGAAGCTAAGTTTTCTCCTCTCTCACTCTTCTCTCGGTTTTGTTTCTAGGGATGAGCAAGAATGATGCATCAAAAGGCTCTAAAACAATGCTGCAGGCAGTGGCCCACTGATGGCAAAAAGGTAATTGAAGCAACTAATGTTATTCAACATTATTTAATCTAATTTAATGATTCCAAAACAATTTCAAATTTAATCTACCATAAAATCACATAAATTCTAATTAACATAAAACACCACTCAATTTCTGAATCGGTCGCCAATAGGACCTTCAATTTGCAATTCAAAGATAAAACATAAACAGATCATTTAATGATTAACAGATAGAAATGCATTTAAAACAGTATACTCTTGCAATCAATTCAGAATCTCAGTCAAATCAGTTACTTATCATTCTCAGTCACAGTTTAGCATTAATCAGAGGTGACGGTTGTCACAGTCTTCCCCCCTCAAAAGAGTTTGGCCCACCAAACTCGGATTACCTTCATTTTGGTAGAACACTGGATTCAGGGGGAACAGTTCAGGATATCGCTTCAACTTATCATATTCTCTTTCCCAAGTCGCATAAGTGCCACCATGGTTTTGCCAATCAACTTTCACTGGTGGGATTTCTTTGTTCCTCAATGTCATGACCCAACCCGCCCCCGTGGGTTTAGGAGATAACCGGCCAGTAATCATGAGATTACCTACGGCCTCAAACCAAAACTAATGTATTAATAGAGTAAATGGGGGCCAAACGGAAGCAGTTCAAAACTTTGTCCATAGAGCTGTGCTTACATGGCACATCCAAACAACCAAACATATATAAATTAATAACTCACAACAGAAATATTGTAGCATAAGTTCTGTACAAACAAGATCATCCAAAAACTAAGTCAACCCATGAAAACTATGTATAGACATATGCAAAGTCCTCGCCAACATGACAAAAATAACATAGAATAGCAGAAAGGCGAAGACGAGTCTCGTGCGTTAGACAATAGGGCTGACTCTCCAACACTCGGTTATTCCACACAGACTTCATTGGGGCTGGGTCTGGACCTCTCTTGGCTTACCTACAAACACATGAATGAACATGAGCGATAGCCTAGTGAATAATATTAAATAAAAAGATACAACGATATGTAGAACAACATACTCCGAACGGCCTTGGGCCTAATTCACATTTTTATTTAACATTCAAATACACAATTTAAGTCAAGTGACTATGGTTTCAACATAATGGCCTTTGGCCCATTTATCTTTCATTGTCAAAACGGCCTCTGGCCCATTCATTCATGTCAAAACGACCTCTGGCCCATTCATTCATGTCAAACGGCCTCTAGCCCATTCATTCATGTCAAAACGGCCTTTGGCCCATCCATTCATGACAAAACGGCCTTTGGCCCATCCATTCAGGACAAAACGGCCTTTGGCCCATCCATTCATGAAAAACGGCCTTTGGCCCATTCATTCTTATCAGACATTCGCCCACAATTCAAACTAGCAAATCATAAGGCATAAGGCTTATAAGAAAATAAGCAATTGGACAAATGACAAGCTTTCAAATATCGATATTACTCATAGTGATCAGCTGGTTGGTTTGCCCTGGACCTCGACCCTACACAGTCCATGAACACAAAAGGGTCACCAACAATTCAATCCGTTCTTAAATTCACATTTTCTCTTTAGGCTTTACTCTTATCTCTTTAACTCAATTACAATGCTCAATACATGCCTAAGATACTTAGAAGTGAAGGAGAACGGAAAACGAAGCACAGAACGCATAAACAAAATTTCAGAAAACAGGGCCCCCGCTCGAGCGTGGACTTCCCCGCTTGAGCGGACCCAATTGGTCTGCAAAAGTGCTGGTTGCATCAAATTCACGCTCGAGCGTGAACTCGAGTGCTCGAGCGGAAGGTCTATCTACATAGCTACCCGCTCGAGCATGGACTTCCTCGCTCGAGCGGACCCATGCCTGCAAAAAAATACTGGGAACATGAATTCCCCGCTCGAACGGCGGTTCTCCCGCTCGAGCGGACATCATAAATTCTGGGTTTTCCAGAATGGTTTCTGAGTTCAAATTCGACATTTCAACCACATTTCTTGCATATTATGGGTCCAATTTCACATATACTTGTACTAACATGGTACCAACACTAAAATACATCAACATGGAGCTCAATTTCACAAATTGATCACATGCATGCCCTAAATTAACTCAAACTCATGCATTCAAGGTTTCCATTTTTAATAAACAACATGCATGCCCATTTTGACTTTCATTTTCACTTCTAATGATGCAATTAGTGCTCATTCCCATGAAACTCAACAAAAGCCTGCTTCCATGTGGGATTACACTTCCAATCTTTCATAATTCACAAATTACATGCTAGAATTTTGTGGTTCCATAGGAGTTCTTCACATGCATGCACATATCAAGCCTCAATTTCAACAAAACCAACTCAAACCATGCTCTTGATCACAAACAAACCTTGAACTTACAAGATCACAAATTCAAACTTACAAATTCAAGATCAATGCTTACCTAAAGGCTCAATTCTTCTAATTTGGTCAAATCTAGAGTTAAATCTTCAAATTCCCAAGCTTGAGTCAAAAATTGCACAAGTCACTTCCTTCTATCTCTATGGCCGACCTTCTCTCTCTCTCTCAAGGCACCAAAATCAGATTTTGAACTCAAGTGTAAGGATTAAATGTACAGTGCCTTTCTAGGTCCCCACAAAGTCATTATTTTAATAGTTGATAATGGAGCACTGAATTGATCATTCTGAATCTAATTATTTTGATCCGAATCAATTTTTCAATTAAATTTCACCGTAGGCACTAAAAATTATGCCAATCACAATGGCACGACCAATTTCGGTTTCTGTGGGCGATAAGGCCTTCGATTTAATTTTCAAAGCAGATAATTAAACAGATATTCCTACGGTGAACAGATAGAAATTCAAAACCACATACTTTCACATAATGGCACACAAAAATCATATTAGATACATAATCATACTCATATTAAGGACCAATTAACATACTACGGAATAGAGGTATCACAGTCTTCCCCCCTTTAGGAAGTTTTGTCCTCCAAACTTAATTTACCTTCGTCGGGAAACAAATGTGGATAGCGTAGTCACATTTCATCCTCTTTTTCCCACGTGGCATCTCTCCCATAGTGTTCTTTCCATTCCACTTTCACCATTGAAATGGACTTGCTTCTCAGTTGTTTCACTTGTTGATCAATAATTCTCTCCGGCCACTCGGCGTACTCCATATTTTCATCAATAACTACCCGGTGGTAATCAATCACATGAAACGGGTCTCGAAGGTAACCCCTCAACATCGACACACAAAACACGTTATGGATCTATTCGAATCCCAGTGGCAAAGAAACTCTATAGGCAACTGGACCAAGCCTTTCCAAAATCTGAAACGGCCCAATGTAATGGGGCGACAACTTGCCCTTCTTTCCAAACCTGACTTGGCCTTTCATCGGAGAAACACGGACGAACACATGGTCACCAACCTCATACTCAAGAGGTCTTCTCCGAACATCTGCATAATTCTTTTGTCGGTCCTGAGCTGTTTTGAGCTTTTGCCGAATGATCTTGATTTTCCCAGAAGTGTTTTGCACAATTTTAGGCCCAAGTAAAGCTCTATCCCCGACCTCTGTCCAACAAATAGGTGATCTACACCTTCTACCATACAAAGCCTCGTATGGTGCCATACCGATGCTGGAGTGGAAGCTATTATTATAAGCAAATTCTGTAACTGGCAAATAGTCTTCCCAGCTCCCCTGAAAATCCAAAGCACATATCCGAAGCATATCTTCTAAAGTCTGTATTGTTCATTCTGATTGCGCATCTGTCTGTGGGTGGAATATAGTACTGAACCTTAGTTCTGTCCCCATAGCTTCCTGCAAACTCTTCCACAATCTAGATACAAATTTCGGATCTCTATCCGACACAATAGATACGGGACTCTGTGTAAGCGGACAATCTCATCAACATAAATAGTAGCCAATCTATAAGCATTAAATGTAGTCTTGACAGGCAGAAAGTGTGCAGATTTAGTCAGTCTATCAACTACAACCCAAATAGAATCCATACCTCGAGAAGTCTGAGGTAGGCCAACAACGAAATCCATAGTCACATGTTCCCACTTCCATTCAGGAATAGGGAAAGGCTGCAGTAGACCGCCTGGTTTCTGATGTTCAGCTTTAACTTGCTGACACTAAAGACATTTGGACACATATTCTGCAATCTCTTTCTTCATTTTAGGCCACCAATAGGTTTGTTTCAAATCCCGATACATTTTATTATTACCCGGATGCATAGTAAATACGGATCTGTGGGCTTTGTCTAAAACCCTCTTCTTTAGTTCCGGGATATCTGGGACACACATTCTGTTTCAAAATTTCAACACTTCATTCTCAATACTGAACTCTACCTTCGGACTTGTCTCAAATTCATCAATCACTTTCTTGAGGAATTCATCCTTTTTCTGTTTCTGCTTGATCTCATCAATGATTGCCGGCTCGGCTGTAATAGCGGCTATCAATCCACCCTGTTCGCACATTATTACTTTAATTTCAGACTTCTCAAAATCTTGCAAAATCTCCCTCTGTTCAGTAAGCAAACAAGCCATACTCCCCATTGATTTTCTGCTCAAGGCATCAGCAACTGTGTTAGCTTTCCCGGGGTGATACTGAATCTCTAAATCATAATCCTTTATCAGTTCAAGCCATCTCCTCTGTCGCATATTTAATTCCTTCTGTGTAAAGAAGTATTTTAGACTTTTGTGATCTGTGTAGACTTCACACTTTGCCCCATACAGCTAATGCCGCCAGATTTTCAAAGCAAAAACGACTTCGGCCAATTCTAAGTCATGTGTTGGGTAGTTTTTCTTGTGCAGTCTCAACTGTCGGTTTCTGTTCTGCCTTAGCACACAACCCAAACCTTTATAAGATGCATCACTGAAAATTACAAAATTTTCCGTACCTGACGCTAGTGTCAACACTGGTACAGTGATCAATCTCGTTTTCAATTCATGAAAGGCAGCTTCTCTTTCATCATTCCATTCGAATAATTACCCCTTGCGAGTCAGGTGGGTAAGAGGTACAACTATCTTGGAAAATTTCTCCACAAACCTCCTGTAGTACCCGGCTGAGCCCATGAAACTGCGGACTTCTGTCACATTGGTCGGTGTAGGCCAATTCACAATTGCCTCTATTTTCTGCGAGTCCACTGAAATTCTTTCCCTGTTGATCACATGCCCTAAGAAGACAACTTCATCCAACCAAAACTCATATTTCTTTAGTTTAGCAAACAATTTTCTTTCTCAAAGTATTTGTAGGATAGTTCTCAAATGATGTTCATGTTCAAGTCTATCTTTAGAATATATCAAAATGTCGTCAATAAAAACCACAACAAATTCATCAAGGTAGGTTTTAAAAATTCGGTTCATTAGGTCCATAAATGCTGCTGGAGCATTAGTCACTCCAAATGGCATAACAAGAAACTCAAAATGTCCATACCTCGTTCTGAATGCAGTTTTCTCAACATCTTCTGCCTTAACTTTCAACTGATGATACCCGGACCTCAAATCAATCTTAGAAAACACCTGTGATCCCTGCAACTGGTCAAATAAGTCATCAATACGGGGTAGGGGATATTTGTTCTTTATTGTTACCTTGTTTAATTCCCGATAATCGACGCACAGGCGTAGGTTCCATCTTTCTTTTTCACAGACAACACTGGTGCACCCCAAGGTGAAGTGCTAGGTCGGATAAACCTCTTGTCAAGCAAGTCTTGCAACCGTTCTTTCAATTTTTTCATTTCGGCAGTAGCCATTCTGTAGGGAGTTTTAGAAATGGGCTAGATGCCTAGCACAGTTTCAATAGTAAACTCTATCTCCCTATCTACCAATTCCCCTGGTAATTCATTTGGAAACACATCTGGAAATTCTCTAACAATAGGGGTATCATTCAATTCAACATTCACAGATTGTTCAGACAACACATAACACAAATAACCCTGGCACCCTTTCTTGATCAGTTTACATGCTTTCATTGCAGATATTAAATAAGGTGGAGGCACTACCCCATTACCCACAAACACAATCTCCTTATGTTCTGGCGGTTTAAATACAACTCGTTTTGCCACACAATCTATGGTGGCACAATACTTGGTCAACCAATCTATGCTCAAAATTACATCAAAATGCCTAAAGTTCAAGGGCAGTAATCTACATATAGGATAGCATCCTCAACATATATATCACAAAACCGGTATATAGATTCACACAATACAGATTCCCCAGATGGAGCAGACACACATAGCAGATATGGCAGTAATTCTAAAGGTCTATTCAGTCTAGATGCAAATGCATATGTCACAAAAGAGTGTGTGGATCCGGAGTCAATTAATACAAAAGCATCCTGATTACATATAGAAATAGTACCTGAGACAACTGCATTGACATTCCGTGTATCGCCCGGAACAAGCGTAAAAACTCTCCCCTGTCTCACGGTATCCCCGATGATAGCTGGTCTCATAGTGTTTCCCGGCTTCAAGACTGATGCCATTGAACTAGCAGTCATTTTTCCCCCATTCTGATTACAATCTCGGGCCATATGCCCTTGTTTTCCACATTTGAAACAGGCTCCTGACACACGGTAACAAACTCCACGGTGCTTTCTGCTACAAATATTGCACATGAGAGCTATGTCTCGGGAAGAATTTGAAGTATTTGAGGAGCCCGTATTTTGTTTTTTCGAAAATTTCCTCTTTGAGAAGAAGCCTTGCCTTTTGTTACCTTTCCAGTCAGTTGTTGACTTAGTCTGTCTAGCTATGTTAGCCTCTGATATGATAGCGCTGTGTAGCACCCCAATGTAGGTCTCCAGCTTCAAGACATTCACTCTCTCTAGGATGTCACTTCGAAGCCCACCTTCAAAACGCCTCGCTTTCTTATAGTCAGTGTCAATCACGTGTGGTGCAAACCTGGCCAATTCAGTGAATTTGGCCTCATACTCAGCTACAATCATACTGTCTTGTCTTAGTTCCATGAACTCTGCCACTTTCCTATCCCGAACACAGTACGGGAAGTACTTGTCATAGAAAATTTTTAGAAATTTCACCTAATCAACATCTCTATGATTTTCTCGCATTAACATCCATCATCTTCTTGCCTTGTCTTCTATCATAAAAGTGGCTAGAAGCACTTTCTGAGTCTTCGTGCAAGGGAACACTTCAAACAATTTCTCGATACCGAGAACCCAAGCTTCGGCTTTCAAAGGATCTAATCCATCATGGAACTGTGGTGGTTTCATTTTCTTGAACTCTTTGGTGAGAGCTATGGTTCAGTCATCATTCTGATTATCTGGCACAGGAGGTACCGGAGGCGGAGGTGGAGAATGTGGCTGTTACCACTGTTGTTGCCATTCCTGTTGTTGCCTCAATGCCTATGCCATTTCCTGAATCAATCTTTCCATTCTATCCAGTCTGGCAGTAGAAGATTCCTCTATCTCATCACCTCTTGTTCTCACCATCTGATTAAGCTTGCGTTATACTTCATACAAAAGATACACTGGTATGCATATACTAAAGGGCATACATAATCAAATAATTTGAAATGCAAGTAGTTCACAAACTTATAACATATAGTTGTTCATATTTAACAGTTAAGTGTATTCTTGATGCTTTCAATTTCAAACTTATCATATGAATGCATCCTAAATCTTTTCTAGACGCTTATGGCTCTTTTGGACAAGTGTGTGAGTCATTAACTCGTCCTTTGATACCACTATGTCATGACCCGAACCCGCCCCCGTGGGTTAAGGACATAACCGGCCAGCAATCATGTGATTACCTACGGCCTCAAACCAAAACTAATGTATTAACAGAGTTAATGGGGGCCAAACGGAAGCAATTCAAAACTTTGTCCATGGAGCTGTGCTTACATGGCACATCCAAACAACCAAACATATATACATTAATAACTCACAATAGAAATACAATAGCATAAGTTCTGTACAAACAGGATCATCCAAAAACTAAGTTAACCCATGAAAACTATATACAGGCATATGCAAAGTCCTCGCCAACATGACAAAAATAACATAGAATAGCAGAAAGGCGAAGACGACTCTCGTGCGTGAGATACTAGGGCTGACTCTCCAAAACTTGGTTGTTCTACATAGACTTCACTGGGGCTGGGTCTAGACCTCTCTTGGCTCACCTACAAACATATGAATGAACGTGAGCGATAGCCCAGTGAATAATATCAAATAAGAAGATACAACGATATGTAGAACAACATACTTTGAACGGCCTTGGGCCCAATTCACATTTTTATTTAACATTCATATATAAAATTTAAGTCAAGTGACTCTAGTTTCAACATATTGGCCTTTGGCCCATTTATCTTTCATTCCTATCAAAACGGCCTTTGGCCCACTCATTTATGTCAAAACGGCCTCTGGCCCATTCATTCATGTCAAAATAGCCTCTAGCCCATTCATTCATGTCAAACAGCCTCTGGCCCATTCATTCATGTCAAAACGGCCTTTGGCCCATCCATTCACGACAAAACGGCCTTTGGCCCATCCATTCACGAAAAAACGGCCTTTGGCCCATCTATTCATGACAAAATGGCCTTTGGCCCATTCATTCTTAACAGACATTCGCCCATAATTCAAACTTGCAAATCATAAGGCATAAGGCTTATAAGAAAATAAGCAATTGGACAAAGGACAAGCTTCCAAATATCGATATTACTCACAGTGATTGGCTGGTTGGTTTGCCCTGGAGCTCGACCCTACATAGTCCATGAACATAAAAGGGTCACCAACAATTCAATCCGTTCTTAAATTCACATTTTCTCTTTAGGCTTTACTCTTATCTCTTTAACTCAATTACAATGCTCAATACATGCCTAAGAGTACTTAGAAGTGAAGGATAACGGAAAACAAAACACAGAACGCATAAACAAAATTTCAGAAAATAGGGTCCCCGCTCGAGCGTGGACTTACCCGCTCGAGTGGACCCAATTGGTCTGCAAAAGTGCTGGTTGCATCAAATTCACGCTCGAGCGTGACCTCAGGCGCTCAAGCGGAAGGTCTTTCTACATAGCTCCCCACTCGAGCGTGGACTTCCCCGCTCGAGCAGACCCATGCCTGCAAAAAAATACTGGGAGCATGAATTCCCCGCTCGAGCGGCGATTCCCCTGCTCGAGCGGACATCATAAATTCTGGGTTTTCCAGAATGGTTTCTGAGTTCAAATTCGACATTTCAACCACATTTCTTGCATATTATGGCTCCAATTTCACATATACTTGTACTAACATGGTACCAACACTAAAATACATCAACATGGAGCTCAATTTCACAAATTGATCACATGCATGCCCCAAATTAACTCAAACTCATGCATTCAAGGTTTCTATTTTTAATAAACAACATGCATGCCCATTTTGACTTTCATTTTCACTTCTAATGATGCAATTAGTGCTCATTCCCATGAAACTCAACAAAAACATGCTTGCATGTGGGATTACACCTCCAATCTTTCATAATTCACAAATTATATGCTAGAATTTTGTGATTCCATAGGAGTTCTTCACATGCAAGCACATATCAAGCCTCAATTTCAACAAAACCAACTCAAACAATGCTCTTGATCACAAACAAACCTTGAACTTACAAGATCACAAATTCAAATTTATAAATTCAAGATCAATGCTTACCTAGAGGCTCAATTCTTCTAATTTGGTCAAATCTAGAGTTAAATCTTCAAATTCCCAAGTTTGAGTCAAAAATTGCACAAGTATCTCCCTTCTATCTCTATGGTCGGCCTTCTCTCTCTCTCAAGGCACCAAAATCAGATTTTGAACTCAAGTGTAAGGATTAAATGTACAGTGCCTTTCTACATAAGTCCCCACCAAGTCGTTATTTTAATATTTGATAATAGAGCACTGAATTGATCATTCAGAATCTAATTATTTTGATCCGAATCAATTTTTCAATTAAATTTCACCGTAGGTTCTAAAAATTATGCCAATCACAATGGCGCGACCAATTTCAGTTTCTGTGGCTGATAAGGCCTTCGATTTAGTTTCCAAAGCAGATAATCAAATAGATATTTCTACGGTGAACAGATAGAAATTCAAAACCACATATTTTCACATAATGGCACACAAAAATCATATTAGACACATATCATACTCATATTAAGGACCAATTAACATACTACGGAACAGGGGTATCACACTCAACTTCTTGATCCGACGGTTTACAATTTGAACATGTCATTCTTCATAAGTGTAGTCATCACTCAATACCACACGCGTAGGCTCAATAACATGGAAGAGATCCGGAAGATAATCCCTCAACATTGAAATGTGGAAGACATTATGCATATGCTCCATTTCAGGAGGAAGCGCTACTTGATACGCCACCGGATCAATCTTCTCAATGATTTCATACGGCCTGAAATATCTCGGCACTAGCTTACCCTTGACTCCAAAATGAGTCTGCCCTTTCATTGGTGTCACTTTAACAAAAACATGATCACCTACTTCATACTCCCTGTCTCGCCTTCGGACATCCGCATAACTTTTCTGCCGGCTTTGGGCAGTTTTCAATCTTTACTGAATCAGTTTCACCTTTTCTGTGGTTTCCTGTATAATCTCGGGCCCAAGCAAAGGACCATCTCCAACTTCTGCCCAGCAGATAGGAGATCGACATTTTCTACCATACAAAGCCTCGAAAGGTGCCATACCAATACTCGAGTGAAAGCTGTTCTTGTAGGCAAATTCAGTTAAAGGTAGATAACTTTCCCAATTTCTCTGGAAATCAAGAACACATATCTGCAGTAAATCTTCCAGAGTCTGGATTGTTCTTTCTCACTGGCCATTCGTCTGAGGATGGTATGCACTACTCAGTCTCAGTTCAGTACCCAAGGCAGTTTGCGGACTTTGCCAAAATCTCGATGTGAACTTCGAGTCCCTGTGAGAAACAATAGATACTGGCACTCCATGCAATCTAACAATCTCATCAATATAAATTATAGCCAATTTGTCAGCATTATAGATTGTTTTGACAGGTAAGAAGTGAGCAGATTTAGTCAATTTGTCAACAATAACCCAAATTGAGTCCATACCTTTACTGGAGCGAGGTAAACCAACAATGAAATCCACAGTAATATGTTTCCATTTCCACTCCAATATTGGTAACGGCTGCAGTAAGCCTGCAGGACGTTGATGTTCAGCTTTAACTTGTTGGCAATGAAGACATTTCGATACAAAGTCAGCAATCTCTTTCTTCATTCCCGGCCACCAGAAATTCAGTTTCAAGTTTTGGTACATTTTTGTATTTCCTGGATAGATAGACAGTTTCGAATTGTGGCCCTCTTGCAGAATTCGTCTTTTCAGTTCAGAATCATTCGGTACACATAACCTTCCCTAGAATTTCAACACATTGTTCTCAAATTTAAAGTCTGGCCTTGGTTTGGACTAACGTTCATCAATGACCTTTTTCAAGAAGTCATCCTGTTTCTGTTTCTCTTTAATCTCCTCATTCAGTGTCGGTTGAGCAGAAATAGCGGCCAAGGCTCCACCTTGTTCACGCAAAACAATCTCAACTTCAAAATTTTCAAGGTCACATAGCAATTCTTTTTGCCCGGTGAGTAAGCAGGTTAAATTTGCAACTGATTTCTGACTCAGTGCATCGGCAACGATGTTAGCTTTCCCCGGATGGTACAAAATTTGCAAGTCGTAATCTTTTATCAGTTCTAACAATCTCCGCTGCCTCATGTTCAATTCTTTCTATGTAAAGAAATATTTCAAGCTCTTGTGACTGTATACACTTCACATGTTGCCCCATAAAGGTAGTGACGCCAGATTTTTGATGCAAACATTACTGCAGCAAGTTCTAAGTCATGGGTCGGATAAATTTTCTCATGCGGTCGCAGTTGTCGGGAAGCATATGCAATAACTTTACCATTCTGCATTAAGACACATCCCAAACCTTTATAAGAAGCATCACTAAATATAATAAAACCATCCGTAACTGAGGGCAGGGTAAGAATCGGTGCAGTCACAAGTCAAGTCTTTAACTCTTGAAAGGCTGATTCTCTCTGATCAGTCCAGTCAAATGATATCCCTTTTTGAGTCAACTGAGTCAATGGTAGGGCAATTTTGGAGAAATCTTTTACAAACCTTCTGTAGTACCCGGCTAAGCCTTGGAAGCTTTGAACTTCAGTAACATTAGTCGGTCTAGGCCAATTCACCACTGCTTCAATTTTCTGCGAGTCAACTGTAATGCCATCCTTACTAATCACATGTCCCAAAAACATTACATTGTCTAGCCAAAATTCACACTTCGTTAGTTTTGCATACAGTTTCTGTTCTCTTAAGGTCTGTAAGGCAATGTTCAAATGATGTTCATGTTCTTCCGTGTTTTTGGAATAAATCAAAATGTCATCTATGAGCACAACTACAAATCCATCGAGGAACGGTTTCAAAATTCTGTTCATAAGGTCCATAAATGCGGCAGGTGCATTAGTAACTCCAAAAGGCATAACAAGGAATTCGTAATGTCCATACCTCGTTCGAAATGCAATCTTTTCAATGTCCTCTGGTTTGACTTTTAACTGGTGGTATCCAGATCTAAGGTCAATTTTAAAGAACACCTGGGCACCCAGTAACTGGTCAAACAAATCATCAATTCGAGGCAATGGATATTTGTTTTTCACTGTTACCTTGTTCAGCTCACGGTGGTCAATGTAGAGTCTCAAGGAGCCATCTTTCTTTTTCACAAACAAAACTGGAGTGCCCCACGGTGTAGTACTGGGCCTGATGAACTTCTTATCTAACAGTTCCTGTAGCTGAACTTTCTGTTCTTTCAGTTCGGTAGGTGCCATTCTGTACGGAGCTTTGGAAACTGGCTGTGTACACGGAATCACATCAATGGTGAACTCAATGTCCCTGTCAATCAAATCCCCTGGAAAATCATCTAGAAAAACATCTGGGAATTCTCTGACTATAGGAATATTATCCACATTAGCTTTAGTATCAGTAAGTACATTCAATATACAACATAGATACCCTTTACACCCTTTTCTAATTAGTTTAAATGATTTCATGGATGAAATCAGGTATGGGGAGGTACTACTCCAACTCCGTTAAATACAAATTCAAGCAATCTAGGTGGATGAAAAACAACTTGTTCTGTTACACAGTCTATGGTAGCATGATACTTTGTTAACCAGTCCATTCCCAATATCACATTGAAATGATTAATATTCAAAGGCAGTAAATCAATATACAAATGCACATCTCCAACAATAATTTCACATGCAGGGTACATATAAACACAAGTCATGGATCCCCCGACAGGTGAAGATACAGCTAACAAATAATTCATGGGTTCCAATGGTCTATCTAGTTTTCGTAAAAAAGCATGCGAGACATATGAATGTGTAGACCCCGAATCAATCAGAACATAAGCATTTTGAGCACAGATTGAGAGTATACCTGACACAACGGTCTCGGTATTCTGCACATCTCCCGGTGCAAGTGCGAGCACTCGGCCTTGCCTCATAGGCTTTTTTCCAGTAGCTTTGGGGTTGGGTTTCGGTGGAGCAGTTGATGCTGCGGCGCGAGCTACAGCTTTACTATTGCCTTGAGATGTGGAAGGGCAATCTTTAACCATGTGGGCTATCTTGCCACACCTGTAACAGGCACCAGAAATTTTATAACATACCCCTTAATGCCTTTTCCCACATTCGGAGCAGGGTGGCACGGAACCACTTCCCTGACTAGAACTGGTCATTGACCCTGTATTTTGCTTTTTGTTCAGTGAGTTATTTCGGCCTTTCTTAAACTTAAAACCCCGTTTCTTACCATGCCATTCAATTACTGGTGTTTCATTCTGTTTCAATGCTTCGATATTTGACTCAGCCATTATTGCTTGATCAAGAACATCTACATATTTCAGTAATTTCAGCACATTGATTCTGTCATGTATCTCTACATTAAGGCCGCCTTCAAACTTCCCGGCCTTTTTATAATCAGTGTCCACCATGTGTGGTGCATATCTGGCAAACTCGGTAAACTTTGATTCATACTCTACTACTGACATGGTACCCTACTTTAACTCTTCAAACTCAGTCACCTTGCGATCCCTGACACATTGAGGAAAGTATTTCTCAAAGAAGACTCCCTTAAACTGAGCCCAAGTCATAACAGTGTCGGTGTCACGGATGAGCATCCACCATCGTCTAGCTTCCTCTTGTAATGTAAAGGTAGCCCATAGCACCTTATGTGCTTCAGAACACGAAAATACCTCGAACAATTTCTCTGTTTCTAGACCCATGCTTTGGCCTTTATTGGTTCAGGGCCTCCCTGAAAGGATGGTGGTTTCATTTTACAGAACTTCTATATTAAGGCAATTATATCCTTATTAACATTCTGCTCGGGTTGAACTAGAGGAGGTGGGGGCTGTTGGTTCTGTTGTAGCCTCAAGGTCTCAGCCAACAGTTCAACTGTTCTTTCTAATCTTGCCATTCTGGCATCAGATGATTCCGTTTCATCGGCAGTTCTTGCATTGTCCATTTCACTATATGCAATACAGTAATAATAAACATAGGAATTGCCTACTTAAATACATTAGCACATATATTCATGTCATGGCCACACACTTTTTCAACGCTCATGCAATGCCCTATTCACTATTTTAGGACATCCTATAGCTCATTTGGACACGTGTGTGCAGTATAACTCATGGTTTGATATCGCTCTGATACCACTCTGTCACGACCCAAACCCGCCCCTATGGGTTTAAGCATCGTAACCGGCCAGTAATCCGTGATTACCGAAGGCTTGCTTAACAGTAATGACAGTAATACAGAGTAAGGGGCTGGCGGAAGCCAAAACAGTAAATAACAGATGTCCAATGAGCTGTGACATTCTGTATGCAAAAAGGCTTTTCTGAACATATTCACATTCATAAGCAAAACATATATACACCATATGTACAAACATCCAGGTTAGGGACCAAATCCTTAATTAGCATAGTACAGTACAAGTCTTAAATAGTATTACAAAACAGAGACGGAAGGGTGAAACTGAGACACCCTAAAACAACCTTGGCTTGAAATGACTTGGAACCTCGCAGTGAGGCACAACGGTTGGCTTGACAAAATGAGAGCTAACCTGACGCCCCTAGCTCCGGTCCGGTGCCTGGACACCTACATATATATATATATATATATAAACAGTGAGCTAAAGCCCAGTGAATAACAATTGTGTAAAGAGGTTAAGAATGAATGTCCTTTCAGTCATTAAACAGTCATATCAGTCACTTACTAACCATAGCAGTTATATGTGGTACATCCAATAGCAAAACAGTACAGTAGGTCATAACAGACCGAACAGTCAGTTGATGGCCATCATAACAGTAACAGTAGTGGTTCCAAACTTGGGAACCGACAGAGATCTCTGTGACAGTAACAGTAACAGTACAGTAACAGTAAGTTGCTAAGGATGCCACGAATACAGTTTACAAATAGGACAAACATTCGTTCATTAAACAATAACGTTTCAGTAAGCAAAACAGTTGATCATTCAGAAAATATTCATAATTGAACATATCTTTACAACATTGTTACTCACAGTACACTGGGCTACAGATAGGCTAGTGCGCTTCCTCGGATGCCAACACTACAGTTACAAAACGAACACACACTAAGTTATACACTTGGGTTTAATAACTTAACCCTTGACTTGACTCGGTGTGGTTCTACATCAATATCCTCCTTAAGATGCGTTAAACATGCCCTAGGAATGCCTAGGATGGAAAGACGATGCAAAGAGACACTTTAAAACACTTTCCAAAATTTGCTGAAACAGGGGTCCACGCTCGAGCGTGGCTTTCTACGCTCGAGCGGACATGCAAACAAAGGAGCTCTGCTCGAGCGTGACTTTTCCCACTCGAGCGGACTGAAAACACAAGCAAAAGTACTGGATGCACAAAAATCACGCTCGATGGGCGCTCGATCCATGCTCGAGTGTGAGACTCAGGTTCTCGCTCGAGCGTGAACTCTCTCGCTCGAGCGGACTGCAAAACAAATGAACTTCTGGGTACACGCATTTCACGCTCGAGCGTGACTTTCCATGCTTGAGCGAAAGTGCAAGACTCAGAGTGTACGCCCGAGCGTGAAGTTCTTCGCTCGAGCGTGGGTCTAAAATCTGGAATTTCCAGATTGAACCTCCAAGCACAAACTTAACTTTTTAAACATCAAATCCGATCCTTTTCGGCTAATTTTCTGGAAAACACTTTAAAACCCATAATATGACATGTTTCAAATATCAATTTTGTAAAATCAAGCACAAAGGTAAGTCATTTAATCACAAACTTCAACTCAAAATTCAAGAACATGAAAAACAATGCAAAACTCATACATGCATGAGTTCCCATGAACTCTTATGCTCTAAGACATGATAAAATGCAAGTTTGAGCTCAAGAATCTGATTAATTCATGGATCAAAACCAAAATAGAAACATGCATGTGGGAATTTCATGAAAATGACTTCAAAATGTCATAATATGAACAGGCATGCATGGAACCACTCTTAATTCAACACTTAACTTTAATTCTTGACCTTAAGCTCCTATTCCTCCACGAAACATGCAAGAAATGACTTGAATTCATAAACAAGAAGGTAAATATCCTACCTTAGGTCTTCAATTTTAGGTATAGAAGCTCAATTATGAAATCAACCTTCACATCTCCTAGGTCCAAGCCAATTCTCAATTGAAGCTAAGTTTTCTCCTCTCTCACTCTTCCCTCGGTTTTGTCTCTAGAGATGAACAAGATTGTTGCATCAAAAGGCCCCAAAACAATGTTGCAGGTAGTGGCCCACTAATGGCAAAAGGGTAATTAATGCAACTAATGTGATTCAACATTAGTTAATCTAATTTAATGATTCCAAAACAATTTCAAATTAAATCTACCATAAAATCACATAAATTCTAATTAACATAAAACACCACTCGATTTTTGATTCGGTCGCCGATAGGACCTTCAATTCGCAATTCAAAGGGAAAAC
This sequence comes from Camellia sinensis, assembly GCF_004153795.1. Taxonomy (NCBI): domain Eukaryota; kingdom Viridiplantae; phylum Streptophyta; class Magnoliopsida; order Ericales; family Theaceae; genus Camellia; species Camellia sinensis. Next base: position 1,893,296 of record NW_021027269.1, on the reverse strand, counting down.
ATGAACAGATCATTTGATGACTAACAGATAGAAATGCATTTAAAATAGTATACTCTTGCAATCAATTCAGAATCTCAGTCAAATCAGTTACTTATCATTCTCAGTCACAGTTTAGCATTAATCAGAAGTGAGGGTTGTCACACCTTTTAGGTGGCCGACAAGTGGCCTACAGCCTCCCCCGCCCACCAGTATGAAGGTGGTTCAAAGTGGTTCTGGTTCTGGAGCAGAAGTAGTCTGGGAATTAGCCCAGAGTTCAGGAATCAAAACAAATGCAAACAGAGGCAACCGGTGGCAAGGCGACGGGATTTCAAGAGGAAGCAACTAAGCATGCATGCATTCCTTGCCCTGAGGCTCCTTTTAATTGCTTTGCTTAGCTCGCTAATTCTTTGGTTCTGTACTTAATTAGTTAACGTGCTTAGCTAATCAATTTGTGTTGTAATAACTAATTAGTTAA
>NW_021027269.1:1870033-1891747 GCF_004153795.1 Camellia sinensis | reverse complement strand
CGGTTACGTCCTTAACCCACGGGGGCGGGTTCGGGTCGTGACAATATCACTACCAGTATTTATGATCTACCATCACAGCAGTGCCAATTATCATTACGGTGATGCTACATGCACCAATTAGTGTACTAACTAGTGTACCAACACTAGTTTTGACATTGTTATTGATCCGACTCATTAATCACATTACAAATACCAAAAACCTCTTAAATTATGCCACATCGTCAATTAGTATACTAGTTAGTACATTAATTGGTGCATATAGCATTATTCTTATCATCAAGACCTGACTTGCGTGATCTTGACCAAATTTATCATCTATCATCTTCCTTTCCCCTTCTCCATCCATTCATCCATCCATCTATCATGGGTTCACCTCATACTTCAACGTTTTCCACCGGCTACTTTTCCCATTTCCCCTTTCCTTTCTACCACTATGTGGCTCGACTTTTCACGCCCCTTCTTGGAAACTCGAAAAGAAGCGCTACAGTTCGGACTCTCGCGGTTGTGAATCTAATCTCACAAGCGCAATGTAAAATTGCTAAACACCAAAGAGTTCAAATTCGGCAAATCTTTTAGAAAATTGATTTTAGGATCAAAAATGCCAAAATTGGACTGTTTTACCTGATACAGAGTCGTCACCTAAATATTTTATTTTGATAAAAATTTAAGAAACTCATGACTCGTGCCAAAGGCAACGTGTCTGTCATCATCAAAGTTGCCTCGGCTCGAGAACTTAGGTACGAGAGGGGAAGGCCATGAATTGAGCACCCCCGCTCGCCCGATCAAAGATCGGCTTTTACTAATCATGATATGATTTTTTATCAACATTATGTGCTCTTATTCCGGTTATTAGGCTAGCATTACTATGTAATGCGCATAAGAAAGTATAGACTAAAATTGCAAGAATTGGAACAATTCAATTTCATGTTTGTTTGTGAAAAGGTTTGTGTAACAACCCTCATACTGTTTACTGATTAATGACTGATTGATTACCGATAAACATCGATTACCATTAAACTGAACTGATCATGACTGATAATTGAACTGATTAAAGTACTGAACTGACTGACCGAAATTGAAACTGAATGGATTGAATACATCTGTTTGAATTGCATTCTATCTGTTGACTGTTTGTTTGATCTGTTCATGTTTTATGTTTAAACTGCTGATTGAAGGCCTTATCGGCGGCCGAATTAGAAACCGATTAGTGTTTTATGATCCTCATGATTAATGTGATTTTATGGTGTATTTACCTGAAAACTGATTAGGTATGATTAAATTAGATTAAATATTGATCAATTGCAGAGTTGGCCTTATTTACCGAACTACCCCTAGTGGACCACTATCTCACACACACACTTTAGCCTTATACATTGAATCAAACATTTCTTTAGCCTATTTGTGAGACCCTTAGCCGACCATAGAGAGAGAGAGACTTTTTTTAAAAAAAAATAAAAAAAAAAAAAAAAAAAAAAAAAAAAAAAAAAAAAAAAAAAAAAAAAAAACTCACCTAGTACTCCAAGCCAAAAGCAAACAAAGTTAGAAAAATGCATGATTCCTAACTATGTTAAATGACTAATGCAACACATGCGATATGCAATTAAATAGGCTTGGCTGCATAATCATGGTATTTGGAACACTTTGATTGCATGCTTTGAAACACGTATTTAAAGAAGTATTAAAATGACAATGTAGTTTGAATGATGCGTCGAACCTAGGTGCATGCCAGACAAACGAATGGATGCAAACATGCGAGCATAAGGTATGCTAATTGAAAATGTCCCTAATCTAACCATCAAAAGCAATTAAATAAAAGGGACAAAGACGTGGGGTTGGAAGACATACACACATATACGGACACTTATTACAACATTACGCCCTCACGAATGAGGGTTTGAATGAATAAAAGCTAAGCTAAGCTAAAATTATTACAACAGAATATTTAACTAACTATTCTAAGCTAATTAAATATAACAAACCGAATTAATTAACTAAACACTTAACTAATTAATTACCAAAAATGATTAAGCTAATTAATTATAACATGAACTAATTAACTAATCATAAATAATTACAACATTTGTGAGAATTAGCTACAACTAATTAATTAAGAAAGTTAACTAAACGGCCTCGAGAAACAACGGATGCATGCATGTTCAATTTCTCCACCCGAAAAGCCACTGTTTTGCTGCTACGAGCCTCTGTTTGCGCATTTGAACACTAAAAAAGCTACCAACTTCTAGAATACCTCTGCTCCAACTCAGAAACACACTGTGCAAATTTCATTGGTGGCCAATAGGGGGCATGTTGGCTACCAATGGTGGCCGGTCGGCCATTGATGACATGAACTCCTCTTTTTGCTGCAACAGAGAGCAGATAGAGCAAAATAGTGTATTCACAGGTTTGTTTGTACTATTTACACTCCTTATCATCAAACAAGCTCAAAGGAGTGAAACTCTTGGCCCTTAAACCATCAATCAAGGAATTTCCACGCATGATGGCCAAAGAACAAAGTTTGAACAAGTTTGATAAATGCACAAACAAGACCAAAATAGCCACTGCCATATCATGCATGATCAAGGGTAATGGTGACCAAGGAAAGTGACATATTTCATCACTTTTGAGTATGAAATGTCCCATTTTCCTTGTGTTCAAATTAATGTCCGATTTGAACACATGAAATGTAACACAAAAGATGCTTATTTTGCTTCTTTTACTTGTCCAATTTTGTTTACTCATTTTAATTACCAAATCCATCCTTTAATCAATTTAGTCCATTAGTGGGAGTCCTCTAATGGAAAGATGGCTCAAACCACAAGGTCCTCTAATGAAAGAGGCATTACATTGTCGGTAATGAACCCCTTAAGGGATTAAACTATTAGCTGTAGCACTTCTATTTCACGCTTAGGCAAACAAGTGGTTTGAAACCACTTTCAAAGCAAACAAAAGAGTGAAGAATTGAAGAAGATTGCAGAGATTTTAGATGCTAAAATGAAGTGCAAAACAACACTAAAACATGCTATCAACTCAAATCAATGGTGATTGAAGCCCTAAAACACCAAGGTAGTGAAGGAAATTACATTACAACCATACCATACAAGGCTCAAATGACCTAAATAGACAAAAATAGAACTGAAACAGGTCAAAATAGTGGGAAAAACATGCTGGACTAAAGATAAGTAAAGCTAGAAAAACATACTAACACATGAAGTTAACTAGGCATGCAAATAAGACACAAGGAGGGGAGGCTAACCCCTTCAAATTTGGATTTCAAAATAAGTTTTTCATGACTGAAAAACCTCTGAAATTCAGTGGTTAAAAGGCTCAAAAAAGCTGATTTGAAAGTGATGAAAAATGGTACAAAAGCTTAAAAGGCAAAGGAGAAAGGAGGGTGGACATCCCCCCTAACCCAAAACAGCCTCAAACTAACACTTTTAAACCATAAAAATAGAGTTTTTGATAGTTCAAAATCGGCCAAAAAACAGTTAAAATAGATGGCAAAACAAAGATACAAAATAAGCTTAAATAAGGTAAGTACTATACCTTTGAAGCAAAGCACAAATTAGGCACAAATTCAAGTTCAAACCTCTTTCTAGACCTCAAACATGACTCGAAGGAACCTCAACTGGTCAAGTTTGATTAAGGGTTGGTATGCAAAAGTATAGAGAAATTAGGCAACCAAGCACAAAATATCAAGAGAGAGAGTGACAGAGAGAAAGCTAGAGAGAGAGAGAGAGAGAGAGAGAGAAATCTAGAGGGAGAGATATTTTTTTGGTCTAAAATTGCTAACCTCAAAAAATGGAGAAGGAACTCCCCTATATATAGAAAACAAGTATTGAGCTTAGGAACATCCTACCATACACGTGCATGGAGATGTAGTTCAATATGCAATAGCTGGCACAGTTGTCAATAAATATCTAGAAAAAGAAATTGGTGGCCGTCGGCCACCACTGGTAGCCAACAAGCATAAGGCAAGGCCGACAGCCTATTGGACTGGCCGATAGGTCACCCACTCTTCCAGACTTGAAACAACAAGCTTTTGGTCCAAAACAATGCACAAAATAGATAAGGTTTCAAGGTTCAAAGGCAAGGTACTCCACCAAGGACTTCGAGCACTCAAAACAAACATAAACAAGAACAATCATTGAGTGCACAAGCGATGACGTCCAAGTCTTGAGGATGGTCAAAAATGGGGGTGTCTACAAAAGGTCTCCTGATAGTCAACACCATATGTTTGAGTGAACCCTTTTGCCACAAGTCTAACCTTATAACGCTCAATAGAACCATCCACTTTGTGTTTCATAGTATACATCCATTTACATCCCACTGGTCGTTTGCCCTTAGGTGACTCAGTCAATTCCCAAGTGTCATTCTTCCTAAGTGCTTTCATTTCCTCAATCATGGCAAGTTTCCACTCAGAGGTAGCAAGAGCACCTTAAAAACGGTTAGGAATGCTAACAGAGGAAATATTTGAACAAAAGCTTTATATGAGGACGACAAATGAGAGTAGGACACAAAATTTGAGATAGGATGTCGAGTACAAGATCTCACACCCTTTCTCTTGGCAATAGGAACATCAATATCAATAGGAGTATCAAGGTCAGTGGACTCAAGAGATTCAAAGTTATCTGGACTCTCATCAGAAGCAGGAGATGGTAGTGGGTGAGTAGAAGTGATCTCTTGTAGTTAGTTAATTTTCTGTCTGTCTTTGTCCCTGACATAAACTTGCCCTTCCCTATCTATGGGGACATTAGGTTTTGTAGTCTTAGGAATCATATGCATCATTTCATCATTTCACACCAAGGCTCCCGCTAAAGGGAGGACTGTGACACCGGAGAGGACAAGAAATAGGATTGGGACTCAAAGAATGTGACATGCATGGAGAAAAACCACGTACGAGAAGGAGGGTGATAACACTTCTTTTGGGTAGGAGAGTACCAGAGGAAAACACATTTGAGGGAGTGAGGGCCCAACTTACCACGAGTAGGAGAGATTGTGGACAAGACAGACACAACCGAATATTTTGAGAGGAATAGAAAACAAGGACTCAGAACCTACAAGGACTTGAAGGGGAGCTTGTTTTTGTAAGACCTGGGTAGGAAGACGATTAATAAGATGGGTAGCGGTGAGAACAGTGTCTCCCCAGTAAGACCGAGACACACTCATGGAAAAATACATTTACCGAGCCATGTCAAGAAGATGACGATTCTTGTGTTCTGTCACCCCATTTTGTTGAGGGGTATTGGTGTAAGAGGTCTAATGGATAATGCCGTAAGCAGAAAAATATTTTCCTAACCTAGAATCTATGTATTCGTCCTCATTATCAGAATAGAAGATTTTAACAGTCGTCCCAAATTGAGTACAAAACATTTTATGAAAATTGCGAAACATAGAGAAAACCTCACTCTTGTCTTTCATGAGATATACCCAACTAGTATGAGAAAAATCATCAATAAATGTAACAAACCATCAATGACCTTTCACAAACATAACATGAGATGGACCCTAGACATCAACATGTATTAATGAAAAAGAAACTAAAATTTTATTAAAACTGGGAGCAAAAGAGGCTTTGTGTTGTTTTTCAAGTTGGCATGACTCACAAAGAAACTTCGACACATTATTGTTTGCAAAAACAGATGGAAATAAATTCTTAAGTAAATAAAAAGAAGGATGCCCAAGACATCGATGCCACAACCATAAATCAACTTTATTAGTAGGATTCATGGTGGAAGAATAAGCATGCTTGTCCGGTTGATCCAGGAAGTAGAGACCATTTTCTACACTACCACTGCCAATCGTCCTCCTCGTGACAATGTCCTGAAAAAGACAATGATCAGGAAAAAAAGTCACACTACAATTCAAATCCTTTGTATTTCGACTCAAGGATAACAGGTTAACAGAAAAATTGGGGACATAGAGAACAGAAGATAGAGGTATGGTAGGAGTAACATGGACTAAACCTTTCCCGGAACTAGAATAAACAGTACTATCTACAATCCTAACTTTGTCCTGACCTGAAGAAGGCTTATAGGCAGAGAAAAGGTCAGCAGATCTAGACATATGATCTGAGGCACTAGAATCAATAGTCCAGGGCAAAGACTTATGAGAAAGAAAAACACGAGGAGAAGAGGCTAAGTTACCTAAGCGGGCAAATGGCGAAGAAGATGTACTGAGAGCAGTAGAAGATCGGCGATCCAGCATGTGATGCAAAATATCCTCAAGCTCGTGAGTAGTCATGCCAGAGAGACCATTAGAATTCTAGCCAACAGAAGCAGAAGTAGAATCAAGTGTATCAACGGCACTAGACTGACGAGCCCATGGATAAGAGCCAAGTAACCTAGATTGGCCTGACTGACCTCCTCGAGAACCAGACCGATCACCTCGATTTCTAGATGGAGTCCCATGAAGCTTCTAACACGTCTTACGAGTTTGCTTCGGCTTGCGATAGTAATCACAGAATACAGACTTCTTGGCGATAGTTGGAGTGATAAGAGTCAGGCTGAGTCCATCTCTAGGGGTAGACAGTAATGTAGAGGAGTCAGTAGAAATAGGTGACATCATAGAAAACTGACGACTTTCCTCATTCTGTACATAGGCGAATGCCTCCTGAAGTGAAGGAAGAGTGTCCCTACCCAGAACTCGACTCCGAACCGGATTATACTCTACATTGAGACTGGCCAGAAACTTGAAGACCCTTTCCTATGCAATAAAGTTCTGGTATCTGATTGAATCAGCAGTGCAAACAACCTTATAATCATATAGGTGATCAAGGCATTTCCAGCTGTTGGTGAGGAAGGTGAAGTACTAAAGAACAGTCTGCTCCCCCCTGAATAGAGATCTCAAGAGAGTGGCGCAACTCAAATGCCTGTGAGAAATTCTCTTTGCAGGGGTAGGTGGTAGCTACAACATCCTAAATATCCCGAGCAGTCTCCATAGACAAGTAGCCCTCACTAATTTCTGGTACTATCGAATGAATCAGCCAACCCATAATCAAAGAGTTGGTAATCTCCCATTGGTCATAACCCGGGTCAGTGATGCTGGGTGCTTGTATCCTGCAATCAACATACCCCATCTTCCCTCTGCTCTTCAAAAAAATAGTCAAACTTTGTGACCACGCTAGATAGTTCTGACCATTAAACGGAGAGGTGGTGATTTTAAGACTAGGGTTTGGGTCATCAGTCATAGTAGTAGGTATAATGGAACTCTCACTCCTAGGTGTGTGAGAAGTAGTGGACACACTGGTGGAATCTACCATAGATATTGTATTACTGAACCCTCAACAAAACTAGTGTCAATCACAAACCCAGAAGGTGGAGAAATACAAGCACAATGACCACTAAGAAAATTAAAGAATTAAAAAACTCATCAACAATTTTTTTTGGTTCACTTTACTGAATTTTTTTTTTTTTTTTAAAAAAACAAAGAATAAGGTTATAGTATATACTAAATAACGAGAGGGCAGGTTATTAGGGTCATACCAGTTGATACAGAAAGAGTCGGACTCGGCAAGGAATTGACCGAAAGGGTGCTACGGGATGGCTATGAGGGTCGGCAACCCTAGAAGAGTAATCTAGGGCTACTGACAGGCCTAAAGGCAAACAGAGGGTGAGTCGAGAATCTTACCCAAGCACTCCAGGTGAGCTGCGACCCCTAGAGCGACATGGGTGTGCCCTGAAATCAGCCAAGGTAGGTTGGAAAAGAGAGAAGAGATGCCAACTGGTGTTGGGTGATGGGAGAAGGTGGTCGGCTGAGGTTGGGGGGCTAACAGAGAATGAGGTGAGTTTGGCTCTGATACCATGTAGGTTTAGATAATAGAAAAGGATTAGAGAATGATTGTGATATCATTCCCTTTTTATATTAATGAAGATTAATAATTATAAGGGAGCCCTAAGGCATAGAATAATTACATTTGAATAATAACCCAACTAATAATATACTATTCTAACAGGTACTATGTCGTCTGTATCAGGGAAATGTTTAATTCATGTCACCTCATCCATTGCTTTATCCTTTGTCCTCCATGTTCCCAATTTTAGTGTTAATTTTTTTTTTTTTAATCTTTGAATCGTATTACTTGTGATTTGAATTATAGTGTAACGTTTTTTTCCCGATCATTGTCTTTTCTAGGACCTTGTCATGAAGAAAGAGATTGATAATGGTAGAGAGGAACATGGTCTTTATATTCTAGATCAGACAGACAAGCTAGCTCACTCATCTATTCAATTACCATCCACTAAGGAAGACCTTTGGCTATGGCACCGTCGTTTAGAACATCCTTTTTTTTTACTACTTCAGCATTTATTTTCTTTTGTTTTTGAAAGAAATAATGTGTTTGATTTTCAATGTGAGTCTTGTCAACTTGGGAAATAGCATCGAGCTTCTTTGCTCCTTCTATTAATAAAGTTCAGTTCCATTTACTTTGATTCATTCTAATAGCTGGGGTCCTTGATGTTTGACATTTTGTGTCTTTAAAAGGTCAAATGTGGTTTCTTACTTTCATAGATGAGTGTTCTAGGCGACTTGGGTCTATCTGATGAAAGTTAAAAGTGAGGTGTTTTCTGTGTTTCAAAAGTTTCATAAAATGATTTGCACTCAGTTTGGGACGATTGTCAAAATTTTGCATTCTGATAATGGGGGGTAATATATTGACTCTGGTCTTGCCAGTTATTTCGCCACTCATCGCATTATTCATCTAACTTCTTGCACTAATACCCCTCTACAAAATGGTGTTGCCAAACGAAAAAATCATCATCTCCTTGATGTGGCCCGCAGTATATCATTTGAAATGTGTGTTCCTAAATCCTATTGGGGGGAAAGCTATTCTCTCTGTAGCTTATTTAATTAATCGTCTTCCTACCCAAGTTCTTCAAAAACAAACACCTCTTCAAGTTCTGTTCGGGTCCACCTCTTTTGGGTTCTCCATTTCCCCTAAGACCTTTGGTTGTGTTTGTTTTGTCCATAATCATTCACCCACTCGTGCTAAATTAGATCCTTGGTCTTTTAAGTGTGTTTTCCTAGGTTACTCTGCCACACGAAAGGCTTATAAGTGTTATCATTATCCCACTCAAAAATAGTTTGTCTCTATGGATGTCTCATTTTCCGAGTCTTAGTCTTACTTTATACCCTCTCTCGTGTCCTAATCATCCCTTCAGGAGGAGCCTTGGTGTGAAAAGATTCATGTTCCACTTCTACCAGTGGTTGAACAGATAGAGGGTGATGAACTAGCAGTTGTTGAAGCAGGCAAAGTTTATGTTAGGGACAAGGACAGACAGAAAGTCACCTGGATACAAGAGACTACCTTCCCTCCTCTACTGCCAACTTCTTCTCCGAATGAGTGTCCAAAGTCACCCCCTCTCTTGAGAGTCGAGGTAATTCTGATCCTAGTGCTCATATTCCTGTGTTTTCAAATATTGATGTTCCCATTGCTAATAGGAAGGGGGTTAGGTCATGTACTCAGCATCCTATTACCAATCATGCCTTTTATTCTAATCTGTCTCCCTCATACAAAGCTTTCTATCTAAGATTTCTTTTGTGAGTTTGCCCAACAATTTTCAGGATGCTCTCTCTATTCCTGAATAGAAACATGCCATGATGGGAGAGATGAGAGCTTTCAGCAAGAATGACACTTGGGAGTTAGTGGAGTTACCTAGAAGCAAATATCCAGTTGGGTGTAAGTGGGTGTACACTGTCAAACACAATGCAAATGGTTCCATCGAACGATACAAGGCAAGACTGGTTGCTAAGGGCTTCACTCAGACTTATGGAGTAGATTAGCAGGAGACATTTGCCCCGGTTGCTAAGATGAACTCTGTGAGAATACTACTCTCTCTTGCAGTAAATTTGAATTGGTCACTTCATCAGTTTAATGTGAAGAATGCCTTCCTTCATGGAGACCTAGAAGAAGAGGTCTATATGGATATTCCCCCTGGTTTGTAGGATGCTAAGTCCAAAGGTAAAGTCTGTTGGATCCAAAAGTCACTTTATAGGCTAAAGCAATTGCCTAGGGCGTGGTTTGAACGTTTTGCTCAAGCTATGTTGAGATATGAGTTTGAGCAAAGTCAAGCTGATCACGCCTTATTTGTGAAACACTCTTCACATGGTAAGACCACAACTCTTATTGTTTATGTTGATGATATTGTTCTAATAGGGGATGATGTTGAGGAGATCCCTCGGTTGAAGGAATATTTAGCCAAGGAGTTTGAAATCAAAGACCTGGGTCAATTGAAGTATTTATTGGGCACTGAAGTAGCTCGGTCCAAGGATGGCATCTTTATATTCCAGAGGAAGTATGTACTTGACTTGCTAAAGAAAATTGGGATGCTTGGAGGTAGACCATGTGATACACCTCTAGAATTGGGCCAGAAACTAAGTGAGGATTAAGGGGAAAGCCCACGGATAGAGGAAGATATCAAAGGCTAGTAGAAAAGCTCATATACTTATCTCACTCACGTCTAGACATTGCCATTACAGTGAGCATGTTCAGCCAATTTATACGTGCCCCTAAAGCTTCCCACTTAGAGACAGTGATGAGAATCCTGAGGTACCTAAAGTCCTTTCTAGAAAGGGTCTCTATTTCTCGAAACATGGACATCTCGATGTGGAGGCATTTACTGATGTGAATTGGTTTCGATCAGTCACTGACAGACGATCAACTTTTGGATATTGCACATTTGTTGGTGGCAACTTAGTCACATAGCGAAGCAAGAAACATAATATGGTCGCTAGATCTAGTGTTGAGGTAGAATTCAGAGTTGTGGTTATTGTTGGAAGACTTGGGGATTCATCAAACCGATTCCATGAGATTGTACTGTGACAACAAGGCGGCGATCAACATAGCTCATAATCCAGTTCATCATGACAGAACTAAGTATGTGGAGATTGATAGTCACTTCATCAAGGAAAAACTCACTAGTGGCACCATATGTACTCCTCTTGTGAAGATTGGGGACTAACTAGCAGATGTTCTCACCAAAGGAATAGGGAGCAAACCATTTTATGACATTCTTAACAAGCTAGCCATGAGAGATATCTTCGCACCGGCTTGAGGGGGAGTGTTAGAATAGGGAATTATATTATTTTGATTTGTTCCTTGATTGATGTAATGGGCTGTTATGAGCTAGCCCTTAATTCTTGCCTTATGGCACTCCTGTAATTATGCTTTATATCTAATATAAAAGGGGGTGAGGCCTCACTCATTTCAGATCTCTTTCTCTTCTCTAAATCTATCATTATATACAATAATAAAGAGCAAAATCAAAGCGGGAAATATATTAAAAACTTATGAACTAGATGTGAAATCCAAAAAGTGAGAAATTGATGATAAAGTCTTTAAAGAAGTAATGCGGGGTTTGAAAGGTTTTTCTAATAACATTGGAATACAATAGCATAATGCATTGAAAGAATATCGAAACCAGTGCCATGGATAGTCAAAGGGAAAAGCTCCTATATCTAAATATACTTCGTGGTTGAATAGTGAGATTTAAGCCATAGTGTAGACATCCCATTTTTGACCGTCCTCAAGACTTGGATGTCATCGTTTGAACACTCGATGATTATCCATGTTCGTGTTCGTTTTGAGATCCAGGAGGTCTCGGCCGCGCAACAAGATCTCTCAACTTGTCTATTTTGTACTTGGTTGTGGACCAAACACTTGTGTTTTTGCTTCTAAGGGAAGATGGTGGCTTGTTTGCCATACCCTCAACCCACCGACCAAGGCTTGAGGCCATCGGCCCTGTTTTCTTTCCATCGGCCAAAGGCATTGGCCGATCGATACTTTATTTGGTCGGCCGGCCCTTATGTTGGTCGATCAGCCATTTTTGCTGGTCGAACCCTATTCATCTGCTTTATACAGATATTTTATGGCAACTGACACAACTGGCATCCATAATTAACCCCCTCCATACACATGTACGAAGGGATTTGCCCTTTGCTTAGCTTCTCCAAGAAGCTTTGCAAATTGGATTTCTATAAGAGGGGAGCCCCTCCTTCCTTCTTAGAGGTTCATCCAACTGATATAGAATATATATATCACTCTCTCTATATCTCATCTTTCTCTATAGTTGTGTGTGTAACAGTGTTCTAAAGGGTGTTCTTGTTCATATTTTTGCACTAAAGCATCTAGTGGTACAATATCCCCTAGTTACTGAGGTGCTAAGGAGTTGATTTCAGAGTTTTTGAGTTGGTTTTGATCAGAAGGAGGTGCTGGAGTTGGTGTTCTTGAAGTGTTCTTCAAGGGTGAGAAACTACTCTTTTATTACCCGTTTTTGCTAAAGCTTTTAGCAATACTTGCATGCTGTTTTAAGCTTAGTGTCCAACTGAAAAAAGTTCTGTTTTTATACGCTAAATATGTTTGTTTAAGGTTACTTTTGGGTTGGGGGTTGTCTAGCCCCTCTTAGGCCTTGTTGGGCCTTATTTTGTGACCTTCTTTTTGAGCTTTGAAACCTTTTTATTTTGACCTTCTCACCACTGAAATCTGAAGCATTTTCAGTGGTGGAGAAGTGGTTTTGAGGTCTTGAATAGGGGAGGGACACCCCCTTCACTTTGTGTCTCATTTGCTTGCATTGTTGGCTCACCATAGTAGCATGTTTGCTTAGCATGTTTTGGCCCCATTTCAGCAAGTATTTGGTGTTATCTTGGCATGATATACCTCTGTTTTAAGCTGGTTTGTTGGTCTCTTGCATGCACCATGTACTTGCCTTGTAATCCCTTCTATGGCCTTAACGTGTATCTTGCATTTGGACCATCATGCTTGTATATTTCGGCTCAACTCCAAGGAACGTTTAGTCATGTCTCACCATGTTTAAGCTCTGTTTGCTGTCAATTTGATCATATATGCAGTGCTTCCTATAGCCTTAGTTCATCCTAGCTTGTTAAGCTTTGTGCACCGAGTTGCTACCATGCATTGTTTTGACTATTCTCATGATTTAGCATCATTTGAAATCACATTTCAGTCCATGTAGTGTAGCCACACACTTATGTTTGCCATCTTTTCAATGCTTTGAAGAGTTGTTGTTTTGTGCCTTAAGATTGGGTCATTGCGTATGTTTCCATGATTAGGTCTTTGGGATGCCATCTCATTGGGTTTATGGGTTTTGGGGCTTATTTTGACATATTATAACTCTGTTTTTCATAGCATAATTCAAGCCATGTTTGGTTATGATAAGCGTAGTGTAATGCTCCCTTTGTAGCCTTGCATGCCCCTTGTTTGTGCCCATCTTTTTAGCATGTTTTGGCCTCATTCCATGCATGTTCTAGCCTTGTTTTGGCCTGCCCTAGGACTGTCTTTGGTCACTTTGGCCCTTTGGAGCTTGGTTGATATGGCCATGGTGAGAACCCCATGACTAGCTTTGGGCATTGAACCCATTAGCATGCTATGCTTCACTAGTGTATATGATTTGGCATCATTCTTCACATGATTTCAGAGCTCATTGCATTGTCATGTTCTCATGTTTATCCCATTTTACTCTTGGTTGAGGATTGTGCATCGTTGCCTAGCTTGCGGATCCATGTATGTGCATGCATGTCTCCCTTTTTGGTACCATGATTTGGGTGTTTTGGCTACTGTTTTTGGTGCGGCTGAGGTTTATCCATCTTTAGTGTAAGTCCATGGATCATGCATTTGTGTATTGTTGTATGCTTATCGCATTGCATGTTGTTGCATCCTTATGGTTGGTGTCATTGTTACATACCTATCATCTTGTGTATTTCCATATCTAGGTTGCATTGTAGTATTGCATACTTGTTGCATTGCCATGCTGTTTGCATGTTAGGTTGCACCACATTGCACTTGGCATGCTCATGTTATATTGCCTTACATTCCCATGTTGTATTGTTCTTGGGTTGCATGCATTGTATTGTGTTTGGTTTGGGGTGTCAAACCAAACATGAGGGCCGAGGGACGTTTCGTACTTGAAGTGACGAATCGTGCCTCAACCCTCGGTTGCTGACACTGTTGATCAAGCATGATAGAGTTCTAGGCATTCATATGTTTTGTGGCATTCATTTCACATCAATTTGCACACTTGGCACCTTTGGCCATCGTTCATTGAAATGCGTGATTGGTGGTCTGAGGGTCGAGAGCCATACTCCCTTGAGTTTATAGCATGATAGGGAGGGTGGTTATGCACACATTATCTTGTAAATGCCTTGGCATGCACTGTTTGTCCTCTGCTGCAGCAAAAACAAAATTCTGCAGGAAGATATGGCCGGTCGGCCATCTTCAGTGCCAGCCGGCTACCAGAATTTGGCCGAGAGCCTTACAAATGGTGGATAACCATTTTACAATGGCCGGTGGTCCTATCTCTTGGCCAGTGACATCGCACAGTTCTTAGGGAGTGGTTTAGAAACATCCTTGGGACTTGTGCAGTTTTCAGAGGAGCAAAAGAGTGCAAATAGAGGCAACATGTGGCATGGCAACGGGTTTCCGAGCGAGGCGATCGAGCATGCATCATTCAATCATTCCGAGGTGGAACTGCGGCGGCCTCCTTTTGTAATTAATTTGTTAATTAATGAAGGGTTTGTAATAATTAATTAGTTTGGGTAGTTTATTAATCATTTGGTTTGTATTATTTATTCGGACCCTCCGTCGAGAGGGCGAATTTTGTAATAAGTGTGTGTGCGTGTGTGAATGTCTTCCAACCCCACGTCTTTTTCCCTTTTACTTACCCGCTTTCAATGGTTAGTTTTAGGTCATGTTTCAATTAGCATACTTGTGTTAGCATGTTTGCATACATTTATTCGTATTGCACACACTGGGCTCGGCACATCATACTAATTGCATAGTGTTTCAATTCCAACTTGAACACATGTATCGAGTTGTCGCATTTCACATACCATTCTTAGACTAACTGAGCCCATTCTAGTTGCATTTTGCATGTGTTGCATTAGCCATCTTAAACATGAACTAGGATCGTGCATGATTTATAACTAGTTTCTTGTTTTGGCTCGTAGTACACTTTGAGTGTTTATGCTTTATCATCTTGCATGTGTGTAAGTATTAACATGATAGCATGCTTGCCATGAGGCTAATTGCTTATGTGATATAACTGCCTAAATGTCGGTGGGTGAAGGTTGGGTTACTTGAATTGGGATAATTCATTGAAATCCGTGATTTAGTCTACTTGTAGGTAGCAAACTTCAAACCGCCTTCCAAACAAACGGATATGTAATGCTTTGTTCCAAATTAGGCAATCTAGTCTATACTTATGTGTTGTGTGCATCACCTAGTAATTCTAGCTAATTAACCGGAATAAGAACGCATGTGTTTTCAAAAACAAGATATCATGTTTAGTAGTGGCCGATCTTTGATCAGGCAAGTGGGGGTGCTCATAGCTGACCTTCCCCAATCGTACCCAAGTTCCCGAGCCGAGGCAACTTTGGTGATGACGGGCACATGGCCTTAAGTAACGAGTCAGGGTTTCCTAAATTCCCCCAAAATAAAATATTTAGGTGGCGACTCTGCATCTGGCAAAGCAGTCCATGTTTGGCACTTCTTTCTTAAAAATCAATTTTCCAAAACGATTTTCCGGATTTGGACTCTTTGGTGATTTATCAGTCTTGCATTGCACTTTGCGTGATCAGATTAAGAACTGTGACATTTGAGTCCGAACTGTAATAAGCCCAAATGAACAAAACGGGATTTTTCACGGGACGTTTAGGGACGTCTACAATTTCTGGTGACTCTGCTGGGGACTTAGAGAACTTGACTCGAACTCATGATATCTTGTTTTGATTACACTTGTGTGTCTCTTTGCATTGCATTTGCATTGGTGCGCCTAGGACACCGTGTTTGCAGTATGCTATTCTTAAACAGTTTGCAAGAGGCTTGCTTTGGGAAGCGTGCCATAAGGTTGACCGGTTGCGGGCTCTGCCACGACGGGAACACAAACCCCGGTTTTACTAAGGCACCCTTTTTGACCATTCGACCTAGTGCATATTCGGAAACCATAGTGACTATTCTAATCTAGGATAGGTTGCTACCCGATTATAGGTTGTTTGAAACCGCTGTGTGCGTAGCGAAACCCTAGCTCCTGACAAAATAGGACCGGGAAACCCTACCCCAACATAGGGGTGTTTTTGCTCTCATTTGCTTGTTATGTGCTTTAGAGTGTGCCTCTACGGGAATGCACGTATCAGTTTGCAAGTCTGGGTATCAGGCTTGCGGGCATCAGTATTTTGAGAATCAGTTATATCTGCGGGTATCAGATTTAGATTTGGGACAGTAATTTGGGGAACAATGATCAGTGGTCAAATACAGTTATTCAGCTATGCTTATGAAATTGGACTGAGATGCTACCTATTTTCTCTTTCAGTTCAAAAATTCGGTTATGGGCAACCAGTGTTCTCCTTCGCTGAGGCAAGGCAGAAAAAGGCCAATTGAGGCTCATCGGTTCATCAGATCCGTCAGCCACCAGTCACATCCCTCTGTTTAGTTAAGTAGACTCGCGATGACACAGAATTCAGAAGAAATTGTGGTTATTACAGCGGCACTAAACCAAGGAAGCACCATACAGGGTGAGACTGATGTTGAAGTACAACACCCACCCAGGTCACCGGCCGCACATCCAATCTTGGAACCCCAGTTATTTCAAACCCGTGAGCCCACCACTTTTGAGTTGATGGGAATGATTGGTGATCTCCCGAGATCTGTGGCTGATTTAGCCTACGGAATGTCAGCTCTGCCACCAACTGCATCGTATGTCGGGAATTTCATGCCAGAAGAGTCCCCGCTATTGGGGCAAATTGTGCTTGAGCTCAGCCAACCTGAAGCCACCCCA
Organism: Camellia sinensis; assembly: GCF_004153795.1. Taxonomy (NCBI): domain Eukaryota; kingdom Viridiplantae; phylum Streptophyta; class Magnoliopsida; order Ericales; family Theaceae; genus Camellia; species Camellia sinensis. The sequence continues at coordinate 1,874,969 of NW_021027269.1, read as the reverse complement.
AGTTCCGATAATGGCATGTCGACAACAACGGGGCTCCGCTCTGATGTAACAACCCAAACCTTTCACCAAGTTGAGGCGAGTGGTAAGGACAAGGCGAAGGTGGACACCAATCCCTATGAACAACTCCTGCGGGCTGTTGAGGCTTTGAAAGCCGGTGGACTGAATAGACAGCAAGTGCTAGTTGTGGCTAAGACTGTAGATGACTCTTTCCCCACTCAGAGTGAGAGTAGTTCAAGCCAAGGGGAAAATTGGGACAAGGACCGTCGTACCAGAACCGTTCCTTCCAACCCTAACCCTGCACCCGAAAAAGATCAAAAAACCAAGTCAGCACCTGCCGACCCTTTTGCTAGTGCGTCCGGCAAAAGTCCGCAAACCTCGAAGTACCAACCCCAGGGTCGCAGGGTCTTCCATGCCCTCTATATGCCTTTGTCCAAGGATCTTCAAATCCTTGTTGAGAAAGGCCATCTCAAACCTCTTGAGCGTCGCCCCCTCCCGAATCCCCTTCCAGCTAAGCATGATGGTACCCAATACTGTGCATACCATCAACAAACTGGTCACAGCACCGATAATTGCTTTCGTCTTCGCTACGAAGTGCAAGATTTGATTGATGATGAGGTTATTGTCCCACCAAGCTTAGCAAAGTCTATCGTCACTGGATCAATGGACTTGGGAGATAGTACGAGTATGTGATCGGGGGACGAACCACCTGCAGGTGGCACCCGGTTTACTTTAGACGTGGCGTATGGCACGTACTATTTTGAGCATTTGTGAATGCTAGTTTTTGTACTTTCTGACTTGGGTATTCAGTCAGTTTTGTTGTCTTGTATATAGTCAGTCTTTTCTTACTATGTCAGTTGGGTCTGTCTTGTTGTGTCGAGTCAGTCCTGTTTTGTTAAAATTCGGGTGATTTCGGGGGTGTTACCTCGGATATCACTTGCTTGTTTTGTGTTTGTCTTTTCGTTTTCTTTTGAGTCTGTTTCTGCCATGGAGCCAGTTGTGCCAACAGATTTGAATGAAACAGGAGTGAATTTTAACACTCTTGTATTTGCTTCTACCTTGCACCGGTTGTGCCAGAAGTTTCAATAAAGCAGCGATGCATTTCACCTGCTCTTCTGTGCCTTGAAATCATTGCATTGACCTAAGTTTTTCAAAACTTTTTTCTAACATTGTGACGAAAACAAAGAGGAAGGAATTTCCCGGGATTTGCAAAATTTTGATCATTTGAAAGAAAGAAAGGCATACTAAGCCCTTAATGAATGAAATCATGCTTGTTAATGTGAGTACTGAGAAGGATCCTGGCTTGATCCAGATTGGTTCTGCATTGTCTTCAGCGCGAGTGATTAGTCGCTTTCTTAAAAAAAATTTCAAAAAATTATTTTGCGCGGTCCTGCAAAGACTTGTGTGGAATCGCTCTTGAGATTGTACAGCTTGGGATCGCTCTCAGCCTCGAGACTCGACCCCCTTTTGTTCTCAAACCTTGAACTTAGATTCAGAGTGTTCAATGGTCAACCATCATGTGAGGCCTGTGCGGCTAGATTTGAAGCAGCCCGTGAACTAGGGGCAAGAAGAGCATATATAATCAAAGGAAGCTTGCAAAACTAGATCAGAGGCATCCCTCGAACTAGGAAAAAAATGTCAGATGCGCTCGAAGAGTCAAAAATGGATCATTCTGCAAGTCAACGAAGATCGGCAAGAATGCCAAATCCCAGAAGGGAATAAAGAAGAATTTATTGTTGAAGGACAACTGAGCTCCTATCCATAACGCTAGGGGCAAATTCAACCCCCCATTAGATAGACTCCTGCATTGTCAGCGAACAGCAGCCATTCTCCTGGATTCAGATGACTTCAGGATCTCAAAACCATTTGAAATGGACAAAGCTACACTTTTATGCTTCAGAGGCTCGCTGGGCCGAAAACCCGAAAGGGCGACCCAAGCAAAAGTTAGAGCAAATAAAAAAGAAAAGAAAAGAACAAAAAGAAAAAGAGAAGAAAAATGCAAAAAAAAAATGAAATGAAAAATTCTGAACAAAGAAATGAGTTGAAAAGAAAAGAAAAAAAGAGCTCGCAAGGTTGAAAACCCAGAAGGGCGGCCTTGGCAAAAGTTAGAGCGCAAAATGAGAGGTTAAATACCCGAGTGTACCTTAACCGGAACTACATAAGCTTTGATTCCCATGTTTGGGATACGTAGGAAACTTCATTCTAAAATCTAGCCATAAACATTTCCAAATCAATTGTGTCCATGTAATGGTTCAGATCATCTTTGTCATTTCTATATCCGAGAGTTCGGCTGTAATCACCACTTTGAGGACTGATTACAGTGTGCTGCAGCGCTATCCAAACAAGGGGTAACTTTCCGTTGCCATGCAGTGTTGTTCAGACAATGAGCAATTTTCCATTGCTTCCGATTCCAAGTTGTGCATCTTAAGAATAGGTTCTGTGCTCGTTGAGCAATGGCTGTTTGCAAAAACAGTTTTTGAGAATTTTTATTGAGGTTGACTAATTTTCTCGAAAATTATTCCATTTTTCTAAAACTGGACCTTTTCTTGGACCCCAAAAGGAAAATTTTCAGTGCCCACAATCCAACTTGCATGATTTTGAATCAAAAAAGTTGAACAAGTGTGTTAATCTAACTCTCATAATGGTCAAAATTGTTTTAGTAGAAAGCAAAAACAAAAAATGGTCAAAAGGATTGAACTAGGGGCACAGTTGAGTCTGGTGTTCGGTCTTTTCCCCATTGTTAACATACTTGCCAGAAAGGGTACCGTATTTTCCAGAAAGGGCACAACTGAAGCTAGAAAACAAAGGGCTGAAAGCTCTCAATATCCTCCAAGGAACGAGGTATCAAGCCAAGTGCGAAGCACGAATTGGAATGGATTAAGATATTCCACTCCCTCATCTGGACACATTCGATCACATCTAAACTGGCCAAGGGCGTCATCAACTGATGTCAGTTACAAACCTGTTGCACACCCAGTTGCAGCGTAATCCCTCTTTGCGAGAAAATTCACTAGCTGTGCGCAGAAGAATAAGAATCTAGGGGCATGAGCCCACAACCTCCTGTTTATCCATCAATCACCCAGGAGAGAGATAAAAATGAGAGATTGAAAAATAAAAAGATGTGCGTTGAGAGAAAAAGTGAAGAAATGGGCTTTTTCAGAAAAACAGAGCCTGAGGGCCAAGTGATGTGAGAATCACAAATGAGAAAGGGTGGGAACCAATACCCAAAGAAACTGGTTCCTCACGAACTGAGAGGTCTCTCGCCTTTGGAACACGTCTGAGTGTCGTGTTTGTTGTTTTGTTTGTTTCGATTCTTATTTTGAGTCGTTTCGAGTGTTACTTGATGTGTTTAGGTTGTTTACCTTTTGTTTTTCATTGTTCAGTCATTTTGACTGTGGTCAGTCGTAGGCTCAATTCCCGGTTGAGAACCCCTTTCTCGTTACAATTTCAAAAATGAATCGTTTTGTGCTCAGAGTGCTGTGCTATTCTCCACATTTGTGCAAAATAGAATTTGTTCTTTCATAAACTGCAGGGTTCAACCCAGGACTCATCAGAACAGTAAAACCAGGACCTATCTGAAGCTATATGGGTTCCAGACTGCAAAGCAAAAGAGAAGAGGGAAAATTTGGAGCATCCTAGTATGTCTCAACTCTAGCAAATTCCGAGGTTGCATTTCAGGTGCACCTTTATAGGCCTCGCCTTTCTTGAGAGTATGAGTGTATCTCGACCCCAAATGTAAGCCTGCTTCAAGTCAGAATGCTGGTCCAAGTAGCACCTATGGTTTTCACATACAGATGTTATTTTTTGCCAATATAAACAAGGTGTACCCTTTTTGAGCTGAGTGTGTTGCAAAGCCCTCTGAGAGATAAATCAGAAGCACCAGAGTACATGTTTGATGCCCCTCTACTGTATAGAATGTGCACTTTCATCTACACTTCTGTTGCATGCATGCCGTGCATCGTTATGATTCATACATACAATATGCTTTCAATATTGCATATGATATACCTGTCTATTGCGTAAAATGTGCTTGCTTTCAATTTTGCATAGAATATGTTTTTCTTGTCTCATGCGTAACAAAAAAAAAATGTGTATCTGCTTATCGAGTTGTTGCTCATTTGTCTATCGAGTTGTTGCTCATTCATTTATCGAGTTGTTGTCCATTTGTTTATCAAGTTGTCGCGATTTTGTTTATCGAGTTGTTGCTCTTTACCTATCGAGTTGTAAACTTATCAAAGTCTTTGCTTTGCTTATCGAGTTATATTTACACTTGGTTAGTTTATCTAGTTCTTTGTTTTGATTATGAAGTTGTTTTTGTTGTTACTCAGTTCACTACCTGATTATTACGATGCAAGTGCTTAATTTTCAAATAAAAGTTCAAATCTCATTTACATTGTTATATAATGCGATGCGATGCGATGCATAAAATGTACAAATGTAGCACTTTTTGAACAAAACAACTATTTCTTTTCATCATGCCTTTTGCAAAAAGTACATAGTTTTGAAGAAAGTAAAACCTACCTGAGGCAGTACAATGTGCTCAAACTACCAGTAAAAAGAAAAATAAAGCAAAACAAAAGAGAAGAAAAGCAGCAAATGTCTGGATCAGTACCCGTCATCTCGAGCACGGGAGTCCGTCCTGGTCCTCTTCCTGGACGAGGGTCTAGGATCACCGTTGCCAGCTCCATAGTCTGAATCTGAGCCGCCTCCGACCTTGCCCTGGGACGCCGCCGCCTCTTTATCAGAATCATCGAGGGAGGGCTCTCGTGAACTGCTCTTAGCACGGGTGCGCCTATGTCTGCCTCAGCTGTGGATAGTCATCCCCCGCCTGGCTCCCCCTCCTCCTCGAGCAGGAACAGATGGTCCAGCTGGAGCACCTCCAGCGGCCAGAATCTGCAATGGGGCCTAGAAAGGACAAATAGCAAATGCATCAGTCATG
>NW_021027269.1:1849049-1860156 GCF_004153795.1 Camellia sinensis | reverse complement strand
CTTCAGTAGATTCAACCTTCATGGTCCGTCTTGTCAGATTTGGGCTGTTTGTTCAGGATCTGCTGTGTGCAAAATGAACCAAGCGCTGTGTTATGAGCTGTATGCAGATTAATCCCCAGTAGAGTATGAGCCGAGTGTTCAGAATGTGCAGTGTTTGGTATGGGTTGTTTTGCTGTTGGTTGGTTCGTTATCAGATTATTACAATGCAAGTGTTCAATTTTCAGACAACAGATCAATTTCATTTACATTGAGGTACAACATGATGTAATGCGATGCAATATATGAAATGTACAAATGTAACACTTTTTCAGAAAAAAAGGTTTGTTTCATTTCATCATCTTTTTCAAGTACATGGTTTTGGAAACAAAAATCTGCCTGTGGCAGTACAAGGTACTCTAACTACCAGCAAAAGGTACAAAAGAAAAAGAAAAAGAAAAAACAGCAAAAGTCTGGATCAATGACAAAAGGCCGTGGGTCTAGGGGGCCGTCCACGTCCTCTTCCTAGACGAAGGTCCAGGAGCATCATCAGCGCTGTCATCTGAGTCGTAGTCCGAGCTGTCTCCGGTCTCCTCCGACGACGACTCTGCCTCCGCCTCCGCCTCCGACTCCTCGTCATCGTCATCAAGGACTGGAGTCCGCGAGCTACTCCCGACGTGAGTGCGCCCCGCCTTGGTGTGGGGGAATACTCTTCCCTCTCTATCTCCTCCGGCAGGAACAGAAGGCCTGGCTGGAACACCTCCTACAGTGGGAATCTGGAAAGGAGGCTGAAAAAACACAAAAGGCAAACACATCAGAATATTGTGAGCAATGTATCAGTGTAGAATGCAGCATATGAGTACAGTGTGTGAATACTGTGAGCAGTTTATCAGTGCAGAATGCAGTGTATGAGTACAGTGTGCGAATGCCGTGAGCAGTTTATCAGTGCAGAATGCAGTGTATGAGTATAGCGTATGAATGTCGTGAGCAGTTTATCAAGTGTTGTGTTGTGCACTAGATTATGTGAAGCAGCTTATGAGTATAGTTTGAGACCTTGATTGGAAGAACATAACGGAATGCTGTAGAGGGCCAGGAGGTCGAAAGTCCGCTGTAACATCCCCATCATGGAGGCATTTAGCTCCAAGGACTGCCGGGTGTACTCAGAAGAAGCCCGCCAAAGTATCAAATAAACTGAAATGAAATGCCAATACAAGATGCATAAAATGTAATAATACATACCGGAGGCAAGTCATGGAAATTGACCAACTCATGGCCAGCCGGAGGAGGAGCAAAGGGGATCTGGTAGGTCGCCCCACCCTGCCCTCGACATGTCATCGTCGTGGGTAACGCTGGCCAGCTAACCCCCCAACCCCTCCGAGCTCCGCTCCTGCCACGGACGCGAGCTGTCCTCGACGTCTCTGCCCCCGCTCCCGCTCCAGCTACTGGCGCCGCAGGTCCCCTCTCTCAGCTTGGCGGCCACTACTCAGAGGCCGCATACTGTACGTCTGAACATACTCTGAGTAGTCGCCCTCACCCCTAAAGCCCTCCGCGTCCCAGCCGATCGTGTAATCGGCCATCTCCTCGGCGGTGAACCTCTCGGTGTCCCTCATGTGGGTAGGAGGCGGACCCGGAACTATCTGCTCTGGCAAGCCCAGGGTCTGGCGTAGGAAACGCTCACCCAAGTGCCAAGCCCGACAGACCGAGCCCTCCAGCAAAATCCAGAAACGTGCAGTCTCCTTTACACCGGCAAACCGATCCCGAGTCACGGCTGGCAGTGGAGCCCAAGGCTGCCAGGTGATCTGAAAATTAAATACAGATTGTTATCTATAATTATTGAAAATACAATGTGAAGCGAAGCTTAAATAAAACTCTAAAAGTTGAACATACCTCTGCGGGAGTAATAGTGTTAAAGTAGCGGTGAAAAAAGATGAATGTCTCCCGGGGCCTCCTCATGCACCTCACGTCAAAGCGACGCAAAAATGGGACGACAAGAGGGGTCTCTACGTCTGGCACTGGGGCGAGTCTCGAGAAGTAGGCGTAGACCCACAATTACAAAGCAAATACCAGAAGGGTCATCAGATAAAGCAGAACACAAAATAAAGCAGAAATTGCAGGACCGTGTATTGTGCAGTGTATTGAGCAGAGTGTACAGTGTGTGCAGTGTACAGTCAGTGTAAAGCAAGGTATATGTGTGTGCCGTGTGTGCAGTATATGATCAGTATGAAACAGACCACAGTGTGTGCAGTGTACAGAGTACAGAAAATGTAAAGCAGAAATGAAAAACAGAGGAGAAAACGTACCTCCCAAGCTCGCCAGTAGCCCCCGAGCAACTGTCTGCTGCAACGGGAGGCTGAGCTCATGTACCCGTATAGAGTGGCCAAGGCAGTGCCACCCCAGTCATAACGGAAGATCTGGGTGACGTCCACAAGAGCGCGGAGCAGGCAGAGGGGCACAGTGTTCACCCGATCGGCGAAAATAGTCGTCCCCAGCAGGAACATGAGAAAGCCGCGCGCATATCGCTCCATCGCCTCCTGAGTCATCGGAGCCTCCTCGACTAAGGCCGGCTGGACTCTAAACTGGACCTCAAACCATGAATATCGAACAAAGCCGGGACGTGCGAGGGGCGGCACCTCACCGAGCAGGTAGATCTGAGCAGCCTCTCACTCGTCCATGTCGGTGTCGAAGGGGATCGGATCACCCCCGACTCCGATGCTGGTGAGCATCGAGAAATCATAGGGAGTCATCGTCATGTCTCCCGCAACGGAAAAGTGGAATGAGTCGGTGGTGTCCCACCACCTCTCCACCAGAGCGGCAAGGAGAGGCCTACTCGCCGTAAGGCGCGAGAGTCCCCTACAGAATGCGCCAAATCCGGCCTGGTCAACAATGCGACGGACTGCGTCTGGTAACTCCGTGTGCCAATCCCGGGCGGCAACATTCCCATACCCGCGGATAGTATGGGAATCTCCCTGTTCAAAAGAAAAATAGTTGCGAAGAATATAAAATGTACAGTTTTGAAGAAGTATTCAGAATTGGTGACAATATAATGTGTGTGCACGTTTTCAGGTTCAAACAAACATCGGGTGCCGGTGTGCTCGCAGGGAACTACAGCATATGATGTGTCAGTGTGTTTGAGTGGTTCAGTACAAATATAGCGTGTGTGCACGTTTTCAGATTCAAACAGATATCGGGTGCCGGTGTGCTAGCAGGGAACTACAGCATGTGATGTGCCAGTGTGTTTGAGTGGTTCAGGAAAAATGTAGTGTGTGTGCACGTCTTCATATTCAAACGGATATCGAGTGCAAGTGTATTCACAGTCAACTACAACATATAGTGTATCCGGGTTAAGCAATTAAAGAGCAGAATCAACTATGGCAGTTAAGTGTTCTACATTGCGAAAAATGAAACGGGGGAGAATATACCTCGGAAGCGCCATATGAAAAGTGCGTCTCAGGCTCACGCAAGAGAAGCTCTGGTGGCACACCTCTCACAAAATCCTGGAACTGGCGAAGTCCGTCGAGAGGAAGCACGTGAATCGCCGGCTGGTAGATCACCGGGTCGAACAGGCGGACGCTCAAGGGAAGGAGCTCGGCCTCTGGGTCCATCTCGTGATCCAGGGGAGTCCCGCCCCGTGGAATATCATCCGCCATGTCAAAAGTGGTGTGAAGACGGCTGGAAAAGTGGAAACCGGATGAGAATGTGAAAGGTCAACCGAAAAGTCAACCCCGGGAGGGCGGAAAATGGCCGAAAAAACCAGAATGTGGAAAATATACGGAAATCAAGAAAAACTTGGGGGAAACAAACCCCAAGAGGCGGAAATCGAAAAAAACTACACCGAAACAAAGTTTCGATCGGATGAAAGTGTTCGAAACGCGATGAACTTTGCGAATCAAACGTCGAAAAGGGCGTGAGAATCAAGGAAAACGAGGAAATGAAGAGAAGAAAATAATCTAGAGAGAGGGAGGAGAGAATTTCGGCTAAGAGGAAGTAAGAAAAATAGCATTTGGAACCCTATTTTAAAAGACCCGAGCCAAAAGGACAAAACTGCCCCGATTCAGGCATTTTTGGCCGGTCGGCTACATTTTTGGCCGGTCGGCCAAATATTTGGCCGATGAGTTATTTCGATGGCCAGTGGATAGCCGGTGACTTCCCCTTTGGCCGGCGAGCCTCCTACAGCCTTGTTTGGGTCAAATGAGTGGTTTGGGACCTTTATTACTCAAGTCAGTGCAAGCACAGTGCATTTCCAAAGCTCAACTAGCCTCTATTTCAACCTCGAACCGTGTCTTCTGTGCGTGGCACCCGAATTTGTGCAAGGTGTATCCTTTTGGTATCCTTTTTTATCTCTTACAAGGTTCAAAAGTTGCCCCACGTGGGTTACATTACAACTCTCTATCGTGAACGCGCGCTAATTTTGCGTCATTTTTGTCACATCGTTGCACACACATCTCGCATTGTCGTGCGCATGTCATAATCATGCATAATCATGCATTCAAAATAACAAAATTCATGTATTTTCCCGGTCTGGCGAGACCTTAAACCCGCTCGGTTGCATTGTCATGCATTTCAAACGACGCGCGTGATTGCGCATTCGGGTTCACATGCATTGTCATGCATATCAAAAGACGTGCGTTGTCACGCACTTATATCATCTGGATTGTCATGCATCTCAAAAGCCGCACGTTGTCGCGCATTTCAAAATCATGCATCATCATGCATTTGCATTTCAAAAACAAAACAAAACAAAAAAAAGTGTATATGTCATGCATCATTGTAAATAGAGGATATGTCATGCATTCATTGTAAATAGTGCATATGTCATGCATTCATTGTAAATAATGCATATGTCATGCATCTTACTGCAAATGTTACATTTACGCCCATCCATTGCATATTGTAGATATTGCATTGTAGCTTGCATGCATTCACTGCATCACTTCCATCTAGGGTTTGCGCCTTTCCTTGTTGAGCTTGGTCTGGTATGTGCTCATACTTTTCACGTCTATACACTCATAGTTCTGTATGACCGTTCTATGTTAGACGTGACTTGTTCGTGTCCATGCTTTTCCTAGGCAAGATACGGCTTGGCCGTAGGCCTTAATCCACTGTATCCATTCCATCACATATTTGTAAATAGTGCATTGTAGCTTGCATGCATCGGCTGCCCCCCCCCATCTATGGCTTGTGCCTTTCCATGTTGAGTTTGGTCTGGTTTGTGCCCATACCTTTCATGTCTATACATTCATAGTTCTGAATGACCGTTCTATGTTAGACATGGTTTGTGTGTGTCCATGCCTTTCCTAGGCAAGATTTGGTTTGGCTACTTGCCATATCCATTGTATATATATTACATTATAGTGTAATTTTCGCATCCAGCATTAGGATCATCGGTCTTTCTTCAGCGGGTCATTTCCCCACCTATGTCATTCCACTCAATTACTTGTTCTTGTGTCCGTCTACATCACTCATAGTTCTGCATGTGTACGCGCCTATTCCACGTTGGTATGTTGGTTTGAGGGTTGCGGCACCTTTTCTATGGTAGACGGACTTTGCATCTCCATCAATCTATTTGACATTTGTGGTTTTGAACCACTCAGGATTTGATCATGATTCAATAGCATTGCATTTTCATTTGCATTGTGATACATAGTTTTGTATATATTGCATATCATTTTGCATTCATTTTGCATGTTATGTATGTTGCTAATGATATTGTACATGTTAAGTTTGCTTTCTTTTCAAGCACGATATTGTATGTACGGTTCATTTGAGGCAGGTGCAACCAGACGAACCACACAGGTATTGTATTCTCCTAGTGAGACGTATCGAGAATTGCATAATTCTCTTGCATCCTTTCTGCATTGTAGTGTAGTTTGGTGTATGCTAGCTTAAAACTGTTGCATTGTATGTGCTTCGTTATAGCTTTCTTTGTATGATCATAAGTTATGCTCGGCTTCTTGCATTTTCAGTTGCATTTCGGCCCTGCCTCGGGCGTATATCTTTATTGTCTTGCATGTTTGTCTAAGTCTTCGGCCTTGTCAAAAATAGGTCGTCTCTGGCCTTTTACATTCACTCCCGTCATTGTTATGACTTTCGAGTTCTGTCAAAGTGGGGCAACTGTAGACACCCCATTTTTGACCGTCCTCAAGACTTGGACGTCACCATTTGAACACTCGGTGATCATCCTTGTTTGTGTTCTTCTTGAGTTCCCGGAGGCCTCCGCTGCGCGCCTTGCCTCAGAATCTCTCGACTCGACCGTTTTGTATCTGGTTTTGCACCAAACAGTTGTGTTTTTGCTTTGGAGGGCAAAGAATGGCTTTTAGGACATCCCCATATTCCACCGGCCATGGCTTGAGGCCACCGGTTGTGTTTTGTTGCCATCGGCCAAATGTGATGGCCGGCCGGCCAATTTGACTGTCGGTCGACTAATTTGATGGCTGGCCGGCCAAATGTGGTTTTCAACAGATATTTCTGTAGATAGCTGGCAGCTGTCATTCTAGGCCATACCCCAGCCCATGCCTGGACGTGGGTGTTCTGAGGAGCTGCAGATTGATACATATCTATATCAATCAAGCTCTCTCACATAGGAGAGGAGGAGGAGGAAGAGAGATACAACTTGGAGCAAAAAAATGTCTCTCTCTCTCTCTCTCTACATTTTCTCCCTCTCTCTCTAAGGTTTAGGGCTTGTTTGTGCTCAAAAGTGCATTTCCTTTGCAGTTTTGCATACAAACACCTGGTTCTCTACTCCCCTTATTGAGCTGAGATCCTTGAAGGTGATTCTTGGGGTTATTTGAACCATTTTTTTTTGTCCAAAAGTTGCTGATTTGCTGCTGTGCTACAAGGGTAAGACTTTTGCCCCCATTTTACCCCTTTTTTGCAAAGCTTTTTAGCCTATCTTGCATCTATTTTTGAGCTTAGCATATAACATAGAAAAGTCTTTTTTTTTTGAGTGCTCTAAATAGTTTGTTAAGGGTGTTTTAAGCTTTGGGGTTGTTTGACCCCTCTTAAGGCTTGTTTGGCCTTTGTTTTTTGCCATTTCAGTTGAGCTCCGGGACCATTGTGTTTGGACCTCCTCACCACTGAAATCTTGAGGGATTTCAGAGGTGAGGATGGTGCCTTGAGGTCCTAAGAAGGAGAGGGCCACCCCCTCTCCTTGTTGTCCTTGAAAAGGGCTTTTTTTGCCTCTTGAGGGAGCATCTTGTTTAAGTGTATGTTGGCCATGCTTCAACTGATTTTTGTGCTTATTATGTCATAATATGCCTCTGTTTTTTAGTTGGTTTTGGTACACCATGCTTGCTTAGCATACATGCCTTGTAATGCCATATTGTAGCCTTAGCATGCATCTAGGTTTTAACCCTTGTTCAAGCATGCTTTTGGCCTAGCTTTGTGAAGCTTTTGTACTTGTTTTGCCATGTTTAAGGTCTGTTTTTGGTTGTTTTGGTCAACCATAGCATGTATTGCATAGCTCCTTTGCATCGTTAGCTTGTAGGCTTTAAGTATGTGAAGTGTTGAGCATGCACTGTTTGATTTATTTAAGTGGTTTGGCACCACTTATAGCATCATTTCAGTCATCTTAGCATGCTTGTATGCTTGCATTTCATGGCCCCTTTGATGCTTCAAAAGGTTGTGTTGTATGCTCCATGTTTAAGCATTTGTGCATGCCTCCATGTGTAAGTCATTTAGATGTTGTCTAAGTGGTCTTTTGGCTTTGTTTTAGCATGCTAAAACTCTAGTTTTGGTCATTTAATTCATGCCATGTGTGGTTGCATTAAGTGTAGTTCAATCCCCCTTGGGCTTGCCTTGAATCTTGGACCATTGTTGCATGCCACGCTTACCTTGTTTGCTTGTTTTGGCACCATCATTAACATGATTTTCAGAGCTTACATTGCATGCCATATGCCCATGTTGTTCCTCTTTTAAGTGTGCTTAAAATTTGTCTCTATGTGCCTAAGTGTTAGACCTTACATGCATGCCAATTTGTATGTGTTTTGGCTTCCATTCCTGAGCATGTTAGCCATTGTTTTGGGCCTAGTTGAGGGCTGCCTAATTCAGTTTAAATCCACCTTTTGCATGCTATTCAAATGTTGTTGCATTAATCCACGTTTGCATGTTTTGGTTGCATGTGTTGCATGCTTGAAATCACTTGCATTTGGCATGCATTCCCTTGGTCAAGTTGCTAGCATGTTTGCATGTCTTGCACACTTGCATGATTAGATCACATCTCGCATGCTTCATTAGCTTGCATAGTTGTGACATGCTTGTTTGCCATGTTTGCTTAGGTTGTGTACCTAGTTTACATTGCATGTTCGCATGCTCCCCTCCATACCATATAGCATACTAGTTTGCATGCCTAGGTTGCATTCCATCTAGCATGCATGCCTTGTCCCTTGATCTAGTGATAGGGATTGGGCCTTTGTTTGTGTGTGTGCATTGCATTTGAAATCAAAATGCATACTTGGTCTCTTGGGCCATCATGCATGGAAATGTGTGATTGGTGGTTCGAGAATCGAGAATCATATCCCTTTGAGTCATGCATATGATAAGGGGTGTGATTGGTGCATACATTGCTTGAAATACATTGCCATGCCTTGTCTGCCCTCTGCTGCTGTCAAATAGGTTTCAGCAGGCAGAATTGGCCGGCCGGCAGTGTTGGGTGCTGACCGGCAAAACAGGTTTGGCCGAGAGCATAAGTTTGTGGCCGGTGACCATTCTCCATGGCCGGTAGTACATTCTTTCAGCCAGTGGTGCTCCACAGAACTCAGAGAATCAACCCTGGGACTTGTGCATTCTTCAGAGAAGCAGAACAATCAAAGCAGAGGCAGCTTGTGCATGGCAGTGACTTTCCGAGCGGAGCCGAGCGCGCATTAAACCCAAGCGCGCGCGCATTGGATCCTCTTCCCGAGGCCTTTACTGCTTCTTAAGCTTAGTAAATTTGCTTAATTAATTAGGTGGTCTGTAATAATTAATTAGCTTGTAGGTTAATTAATTTGTTATTATTCTTTTGGTCTCTCCGAGCGAGGGTGAATTTGTAATAAGTGTGGGTGCGTGTGTGCATGTTCTTCCACCCCACTTCTTCTCCCTTTACTTACCTGCTTTGATGGTTAGTATTAGGACATATTTACTTTAGCATACTTATGTTATGCATGCGTGCACCATTCTTTAGTCTTGCATGCACTAGGCTCGGCGCATCATACTAACTGCATAAGTATTTCAAATCTAACTTGAATATGTGCTACTTGTGCATTTTCACATGTCATTTATAGACTAGCCGAGCCTACTCTAGTGACATTCCGTATGCGTTGCATTAGGCATTTAAACATGGACTTGGATCATACATGATTGCTAACATGTTCCTGTTTTGGCACGGAGTACTAGGTGAGCTCTTTATGCTTTAGCATCTCACATGAGTGTGAACGTTAACATGATAGCATGATTACCATGAGGCTAGCTGCTTATGTGATATAACTGCTTGAATGCCTGTGGATGGAGGTTGAATACTAAATTGGAAAATATGCATTAACTTGAGTTTTAAGCCCACTAGATAGTAGCAAAACCATCTTTTCTAAAGCCCACTTGAGGGTGGCAAAATCTGCATTTCAACCTACTTGCGAGTAGCAAACCATCTTCAAAACGAACATGCAATGTTTTGTTCCAATTTAGGCGATTTGGTCTATACTTGTTTTGCTACGCGCATAACATAGTAATTCTAGGCTAACAAATGGAATAAGAACACATAATGTTTTCAAAACGGATATCACGGTTAGTAGAGGCGATCTTCGGATTGGCGAGCGGGGGTGCTCATAGCTGACCTTCCCCAATCGTACCCAAGCTCCCGAGCCAAGGCAACTTTGGTGATGACGGACACGTGGCCTTTGGCACCAAGTCAGGATTTCCTAAATTCCTATAAAAAATATTTAGGTGGCGACTCTGTATCTGGCAAGCAGTCCATGTTTGGCACTCTTTTTCAAAAAACTGTTTCTCAAAATGATTTGCCAGATTTGGACTCTTTGGTTCAGATTAAGAACCGTGAAACATCTGAGAGTCCTGAACTGTAGTAGACTCGCAAAAACGAACAGAACGGGACTCGTCCTCCCGGGGCGTTGGGGACGTCTACAGTTGTCTACCCCTCTTAGGCCTTGTTTGGCCTTATTTTGTGACCTTCTTTTTGAGCTTTGAAACCCTTTTGTTTTGACCTTCTCACCACTGAAATCCAGAGGATTTTTAGTGGTGGAGAAGTGGTTTTGAGGTCTTGAATAGGGGAGCGCACACTCCCTCCCTTTGTGTCTCATTTGCTTGCATTGTTGGCTCACCATAGTAGCATGTTTGCTTAGCATGTTTTGGCCCCATTTCAGCAAGTATTTGGTGTTATCTTGCCATGATATACCTCTGTTTTAAGATGGTTTATTGGTTCCTTGCATGCACCATGTACTTGCCTTGTAATCCCTTCTATGGCCTTAACATGTATCTTGCGTTTGGACCATCATGCTTGTATATTTTGGCTCAACTCCAAGGAACGTTTAGTCATGTTTCACCATGTTTAGGCTCTGTTTGGTGTCGATTTGATCATATATGCATTGCTTCGTATAGCCTTAGTTCATCCTAGCTTGTTAAGCTTTTGTGGCATGTTTCTAACATGCATTATTTTGACTATTCTCTTGATTTGGCATCATTTGAATCACATTTCAGTCCATGTAGTGTAGCCAACACACTTATGTTTTCCATCTTTTCAATACTTTAAAGAGTTGTTGTTTTGTGCCTTAACATTGGGTCATTGTGTATGTTTCCATGATTATCTTCGGGATGCATCTCATTGGGTTTGGGGGCTTAGTTTGACATATTATAACTCTGTTTTTCATTGCAATAATTCATGCCATGTTTGGTTATGATAGGCGTAGTGTAATGCTCCCTTTTGTAGCCTTGCATGTCCCTTGTTTGTGTCTATCTTTTTAGCATGTTGTGGCCTCATTCTATGCATGTTCTAGCCTTATTTTGGCCTGCCTAGGACTGTCTTAGGTCACTTTGGCCCTTTGGGGCTTGGTTGATATGGCCATGGTGAGAGGCCCCTTGACTAGCTTTGGGCATTGAGCCTATTAGCATGCTATGCTTCACTAGTGTATATGATTTGGCATCATGCTTA